>JAZHYW010038518.1:0-47385 GCA_037355805.1 Ixodes ricinus
CTATTTCAGAATGAAGGAAGTATGCTTGCGGAATTCGAGTTCAACGCAATTTTGGCGATAAAGGAACGAAACGACATGCTTCAGTTGGTGTACACAAAAGAATAAAACACATGAAGGACGAACACAGACACACACAGTTCTTTCAATGAGCAACGAACATTTATGAGATGCCCATGACGCTACGACCGTGAACTTCAAAGATTTGAAAGAAAGAGAACGAAAAATTAAACGAAAATAAAGAAAATGAAAATGCTCAGATTTAAAATAAAACGAAATTGCTCAAAATTTTAAAATACCAAATTAAAACGATAAGACATTTCTGGAAATTAACCCCTGAACAAAGGGGAAAAGGAAGAAGAAAAAGAAAAAAATAAAGGAAAATTAACCCCTGAATTAAGGGGAAAGGAAGAAGAAATTAACCCCCGAAAACGGGGAAAAGGAGGAAGAAAAGAAAGGAAAAGAAGGCAAATTAATAAATGATCAAAACTACCTTCACGATAACTCTGGCGCGAGGAACTCTAGCTCTTTTGATGATAACACCAGAGAGGGCTCAGAAACATTGTTCGCGGCGTATTTGATCTTAAACGCCTCAATTATTTCTCGCCCACACTTTTCTCTGTGTGTTTCAAGCACTGTGGTGTTTTCGAAGTTTGGGGTGCAATCGTGGCAGGTACGGGCATGCACGACTATGGGGTGAAAAGAGTCCGATGATGCCTTGGTGACTTCTAAATGGTGCTCCCTTAGGCGAACATTTAGGCATCTTCCAGTTTGGCCGATGTATTGGCCTCCGCAGCTCAGTGGAATTGAATAGACTGGCTTCTCTTTACATTTAACATACTTGTTGTGGTGCTTGATGGAGCATTCGGGTGGTCGACTCTCGTTGTTCACCCTCTGGCACATTTGTTTCAACCTCATTCTACATGTGAAGACCACCTTCGTGTCAAATCGAGCAGCAAGCGTCTTCAGGCGGTGGGCGGTGTTGTGCACGTATGGTACGCAAACCGGACGTGAATGACTATTTTGTTTCAATGGAGGACGGATGGGGCCCGTGATGAGACGCTGAAGGGTTGTACGGAGGAGGTCGGCTGGATAACCTGCTTGGAGCAGGCGGTCATGCTGTCGCAGGACGCTTTCTGATGAGAGGTGTGAACAGGATTTCGAGCGAGAAGAGGCAAACAAGGTTCGAATGATTCCAAGCTTTACCGACTTGGAATGGTTACTACAAAATGGAAGGACAGGTTTTTGGAGCGTTGCTGGAAGCTCCAGCATAGACCTTGAGGATGAAGATGAAGTTTTAAATCCAGATACTGTAGACCTTCATCTGTTGGTTCTTCACTCGTGAAGTTGAGACCCGACGAGCAAGAATTGAAGGCTTCTACAAATGGCCGGAGAAGAGATAGAGGACGGATGACACTAGAGCATTGTATCGAACACGATCTGGAAAAACATCTAGCTTATTTCTACGAGCATCTCTCTATGTACTCAGTCAAGTCTTCACGATTACGAACTCCACAGAGCTCATTTCCCACCTCACTTCTCTGCACGTCACCACCAAGCCGCACTCCATGTTTTCATTAGACATAGAAGACCTTTACTACAGTCTGGACCCCCGAATTCTCTTGAATTCCGTTTCTGATGCTATCCATGAGCACGGTCCATGCGAGTTCCAAAATACATCAGGAATATCCACAAAGAACTTCATTGATCTCCTTACCGTATACCTTCAGTCCACGCTTGTTGAATACAACAAGAAAATTTTTAGACAAAAGAGAGGTGTCTGTATAGGCTCATGCCTCGCCCCGGTGCTCAGTGAAATCTTTCTCATGTACATAGACCGAGCCGTGAGGACCCAACTTGACGTTATAGCTCCAGAAATCCAAGTGTTCCGATATGTAGATGACTATCTAGTTGTTCATCCGTCCTCTATCTCTTCTCCGGCCATTTGTGAAGCCTTCAATTCTTGCTCGTCGGGTCTCAACTTCACGAGTGAAGAACCAACAGATGAAGGTCTACAGTATCTGGATTTAAAACTTCATCTTCATCCTCAAGGTCTATGCTGGAGCTTCCAGCAACGCTCCAAAAACCTGTCCTTCCATTTTGTAGTAACCATTCCAAGTCGGTAAAGCTTGGAATCATTCGAACCTTGTTTGCCTCTTCTCGCTCGAAATCCTGTTCACACCTCTCATCAGAAAGCGTCCTGCGACAGCATGACCGCCTGCTCCAAGCAGGTTATCCAGCCGACCTCCTCCGTACAACCCTTCAGCGTCTCATCACGGGCCCCATCCGTCCTCCATTGAAACAAAATAGTCATTCACGTCCGGTTTGCGTACCATACGTGCACAACACCGCCCACCGCCTGAAGACCCTTGCTGCTCGATTTGACACGAAGGTGGTCTTCACATGTAGAATGAGGTTGAAACAAATGTGCCAGAGGGTGAACAACGAGAGTCGACCACCCGAATGCTCCATCAAGCACCACAACAAGTATGTTAAATGTAAAGAGAAGCCAGTCTATTCAATTCCACTGAGCTGCGGAGGCCAATACATCGGCCAAACTGGAAGATGCCTAAATGTTCGCCTAAGGGAGCACCATTTAGAAGTCACCAAGGCATCATCGGACTCTTTTCACCCCATAGTCGTGCATGCCCGTACCTGCCACGATTGCACCCCAAACTTCGAAAACACCACAGTGCTTGAAACACACAGAGAAAAGTGTGGGCGAGAAATAATTGAGGCGTTTAAGATCAAATACGCCGCGAACAATGTTTCTGAGCCCTCTCTGGTGTTATCATCAAAAGAGCTAGAGTTCCTCGCGCCAGAGTTATCGTGAAGGTAGTTTTGATCATTTATTAATTTGCCTTCTTTTCCTTTCTTTTCTTCCTCCTTTTTCCCGTTTTCGGGGGTTAATTTCTTCTTCCTTTCCCCTTTATTCAGGGGTTAATTTTCCTTTATTTTTTCTTTTCTTCTTCCTTTTCCCCTTTGTTCAGGGGTTAATTTCCAGAAATGTCTTATCGTTTTAATTTGGTATTTTAAAATTTTGAGCAATTTCGTTTTATTTTAAATCTGGGCATTTTCATTTTCTTTATTTTCGTTTAATTTTTCGTTCTCTTTCTTTCAAATCTTTGAAGTTCACGGTCGTAGCGTCATGGGCATCTCATAAATGTTCGTTGCTCATTGAAAGAACTGTGTGTGTCTGTGTTCGTCCTTCATGTGTTTTATTCTTTCTGTGTATTCTGTAGTTTTCTAACGCTCTGCTACGTGTAATCAGTTGGTGTATCTAGAGTCGGTGGATTCATCAGAATTGATCAAGCTGACTGTGACAAAAGAATTAACGAGAAAACTTTAGAGCGAAATTAATCTCCTCAAACGGAAGTACGCGAATACTAGGCTGGGCGTCGATTAGACGTTTTACCTCGATTAATCGTCATTATTCGGTCTCGTTCATTTTGATGAATAATATTTGTAGAACGTCAAATTTACTTCTGTTCTGCTTTTGCTGAATATGTGGTATACGACGCAATATACAATTTCGATTATGAATCAACCTCGATGTGTAGTTGAGAGTTAAAAAAACACCCACACTCAAAGATTCTCACTCCAGCTGCATGAGTGCAAAGGAATTCGCTGTTATTCTCCGGCAAGAGTGACCTTCGAATGCTCACAATTGTGTATGTGTGTGTGTACGTGTGCGTGTGTGCGCGCGTCTGTGCGTGGGTGCGTGCATGCGGGCGGGAGGGAGGGGGGGAGAAGGCACAACAACAACGCCAAAAAAAACGTTACTAGGGATTTTTGTTGGAAATATGGAAGTGTAGAAATATCTCTTCGTTTCTTAACTGCAAATGTGACTCAATTTAATTATTGCGTCCGCTTTAGATTTAGGTGCCAGTGACTTGAAGTGGTGTTAATATCCAGGGATGTTTGTTAAAGGGACGCTGGCAGAGTATTTATGCTCGCCAAGGTTTTTATTCGTACATGACATACGAGAGCCCAACTACCCAGAACACCATTTGTGGCTCGAAATTCGTTTTCTTTCCACCCGAAAACCGCCGATCGAGAACTGGCCGGTTTGACTCGCGCTCACTCTCTTCACCGCGGTCACGTGCCGTTTTCTAGGGTTTAGACGCAGCCGCCAAGGACAATCAGAGTCGTGGGTCATCAAAAGTACACACCCAATACTTAAAATATATATATATATGATAGTTTATTTTTTTAATTAAAAAAATGAAAAAGGTTGCACAACCACGTGAATTTTGGTAATTTTTTTGTCCTCTATATTTGCTCTTCCTCCCCAGTCCAGTTTCGGTTTTAGCAAAATATTGTTTGTGTATTCTTCTAACACCATAATAAATCGCCTAACAAAAGAGAAAAGAAAAGTGTTTTGGGGGCTGTTGGTGATTTCTTTATCCCTTTTGCAGTGTGTTGAACTTACGAATTCGGAATGATTCCTTCTGTTCCCGCTCGTGATGTGAACCAAATCCGGACTCTGAAAGCGTGACAGCTAACTTTTCGAATGATGTGGTCATGTAGTTTAAGGTGTTTTGAGAGAGACATGCAGAGTGGGCTTTCCTCCGGTGTCTGATCTATGATTATTGAACCTCATCCGGAATGGAGATTTTGTTTGGCCCATGTGTTGCATTCCCCGTACTCCAGTAAATATAGAAGGAAGTAGAAGAAGATCGCAGGCAGGTCCCCTATATTTTGTGTTCCTGCTGATATTGTTATTTTTCTTCAAATGTTTCGGACGTATCAGTATATTGCGCCAACAGCGACCACTTGTCTCTGTTGGCGCAACACGTGATCGCTTTTGGACTGCCATCAAAGGAAATGTCGAACTCTGACCTGAACAATTTCACCGCCTCCACGAACATCTCTGACTGGAAGACTACGTGCTCAAAAAGACAGCGAGACATGAGCGAATTTGAGAACGACGTGCAAAGCAATGAGGACGACGATCCAACTCCATTTACACTGGTATCCCCTAAAAAATATCGAGCAACAGGAACCCCAATCATGTTCAAGGCTACCAATCCAATGGCATCCTTTTGATTGGTCAACCCTAACAACTTGGCCACAGAGATAGTCGCCTTAGCGCAAGAAAAGTTACTATCCCACCATTTTACAAAAGATGCATGCCTAGTGGTGAACGTGTCATCACTAACATCAGCCAACAAACTCCTCGCCATCACAGCACTCACTGGAATTCCATGTACAAGTAGCGTTTCCGCACCTTACTCCAGAAGCGTCGGCAGAATGACAGAGTGCCAGCGAGAATACAAAGATGAGCAGCTGCTGGAGTTCTTGAAAGACTCCGGAGTTACAACAGTCCGTCGACAAGTATCGTACATTCGAAACAACGATGAAACAATAACAGTCAAGCTTCACGAGAGTGTGATCCTCACATTTCGGCCCGACAAACCAATGCCAACAAAAGTGTTTCTTGGTTTTACGAGCCACCCCGTACAAGAATAGTTCGGTATTGCCATGCAATACTTCCGTTGTTCGAATGGCCACATGGCTAAGTACTGTAAAGTTCCACAAAAATGCAAGATCTGCGCAGGCTCACAGAGCCACAAGGACTGCTCACTTAGGCGTCAACCTTGCTGTGCAAATTGTGGTGGACCTCACCTGGCATCATACGGCCTATGCCCCAGCAAGAAGGCAGCAACATCTGCGCGCAATACAGAGGTGAAGTACGGCAAATATCCAGAATGCAAGCCAACACCGTGAACCCGGACTTCGTAAAGCCAACCGTGGAGCGTAATCTGAGTGTTAATGAGCAGAACTTCCCACATCTCCCAAACAACAGGAAGCAGAACACGGGCCGTCATCAACAATCATCTAGCCAATCATCAGAAATTCGACGGCCTACGCCTGCTCCTCGAGCTCCAAGGTCAGCAAAACTGAGGACTCCGGAATCAAATTAACAAAAGACAGCTACCCCATCTGGCAACTTTGAACATATTTCTTTGCTTACAGTAGCTATTTGTGGTTCTAAAAGTTATCATTCGATCCTTATCGGGAGCAAGCGACCTTGCTGAAGTTCTAGCTTTGCTCTCAATGGAAACAGTATTAAAGTGTTCAGTGCACCGTGATGGGTTGAATAACCAGCATTATGGTTAAACCCGGCCAAACAAAACGACGTTCTAAGACACGACCTGCAAAACTCCCCCTACCGTGATTCAATGGAACACCAACAGCCTTAAACAACGCCTACCAGAACTCCGCCAGCGTCTGAGAGAAACCCAAACAGATAAACGAAAATAAACAGCGCACTAAAATAGACAAGGACGAAAGGAAGGTGCGAACGACACAAGCGCTGAACTCACAACTAGACATTTATTGAAAAAACACCAACGAAGTAAACCGCACTATCGCTTCAGCACGTGTCAAGATAGGCAAATTCTTTGTTGTGAAGAAAAACTATGTTTGGCTGTTGTGTGGTTGGTGTGGTATACAAGATCCCACTAAGCTGCGGAAGGTTACATCGGCCAAACTGGCCGATGCATTAATGACAGGGCACGTGAACATGACTGGACACTCCGGTCGACCGCTGGGGTCACTTGCCTCTGCATTGTGCTGCCTGTAAATGCCAGCCCAAATTCAACAACATCACCATCATCGGGAGGGGCACAGATAAAACTACCAGAGAATTATTGGAAGCGTATGCAATAACAAAAGACGAGCAAGATGCATGCGTCAGCCAAACATCGGTTTTTCTTCACAAAAAGAAATTGCCTATCTTGACACGTGCTGAAGCGATAGTGCGGTTTACTTCGTTGGTGTTTTTTCAATAAATGTTTAGTTGTGAGTTCAGCGCTTGTGTCGTTCGCACCTTCCTTTCGTCCTTGTCTATTTTTGCGCGCTGTTTATTTCCGTTTACCATGAACCAACTCGCCTACATCACGACACTAACCCAAACGGATGTTCTCGCTTTTCAAGAGCGATATCTTCAGCGAGGTACGTACACACAGGCTTTCGCCATATGTCGAATATCACAGCAAAGACCCCATTCAAACGGAAAGTCACAGATATCACTTTTCGTGAAACGATACATCTCGCAAATGGAGGTCAACCTTGAAGACATTAACACTGTAATGGACGAACACGTCGCCGTTACTTTGCGCTTGTCTGGGCGGGACGTTACAATCATATCCAGTTATGTTCACCCAAGTCGGCCTTGGTAGGCTGAGTCAAAATGGCTAATTCGCGCACGCTGTGTGGGTCCCTTAGTATGGTGTGGAGATTTTAACGCTAATTATCCCGCTTGGGGTAGCGATGTTACCACATCACGAGGCACAACACTTAGACATTATGAGAGACCTCGACCTGAAATGCCTCCACTCAGGGATGCCAACTTTTATCCAAGCACACGTGAGAAATGCCAGCGTGCTGGACCTCACATTTGCTTCCGAAGATATCCAAATGGTATGGGACATAGAGCCATACTCATGGGATAGTGACCATCTCCCCATCCGACTGACACCTCAAAAAAGTATTCCAATCAAGAAAAAAGGGCATAAAGTTATCAGCTGGGATCTATTGTTCATGTCTATCCCAGCTGATGTCAGTCCCACCGATGCCTGGAATTGAGTGCGCGATATCAACAGCACTCAATGCAGCCACCAAAACTATAACTCTTCCCGTAACGAAGCCCATCCCTGACCTCACTTATTTAAACCTTCCGTGCGGCTGCCCGGCGAGCTGAAAGGATTGCTAGAAGAACAGACAAGGCGGAAGACTGGACCGTATCAAGGCGAATAGAGGTCTGTGCTCCGAAGACACACGGTTCGGCTCGGAAGAACGCAGTGGCATCAACGGGGTGAATCCCTAAACACAGACTCGGGGTCTCGAACACCCTGGAAAACAGTAAAATGCTTCCTCATTCCGATCTCCCGTAGCTGTCCTTTTGCGGCTATTGCTATTAAAAGCAACATCACTATGTCAAGCCTGGTCGAAATTTTCGTAAACGAGTTCGCGCGTAAAGTCAGCCTGCCACGAGACGTCCCCTCCGCACAGGCACGTAGCCCGGGGAGGGGAGGGGGTTCCCAGGCCCGGCCCCGCCCCCCCCGAAATCTTCCAATTTTCCTGGGACCTCCTCTCCCTCCCCCTCATACAGCATTTTGTCATGGGCGGGCCCCCCCCCCCCCCGCCCCCGAAACAAAATCCTGGCTACGTGCCTGCCTCCGCACCTGAGCCTCACATTGCATCTCGCTCCACCGCCTGCATTGACAACAACTTCACGCTCGCTGAACTCACCTTCGCGCTTTCTCGTTGCCGAAGACGAGGCGCACCTGGGCCAGACGGAATTACAAACCAGGCCTTAAAGGATCTTGATACCGAACATCACTCCGTACTTCTCACTCATCTCAATGACGTCTGGAACTCTGGAGACATCCCCGAACACTGCATGGCGGCAATCGACAATAACGCCGATCCTTAAATTTTGAAAAGAAACAACTGAGGCCTCTTCCTACTGACCGATTTCGCTTACCTCTTTTCTCTGCAAATAGATGGAGCGGATGGTTTATAGACGTTAGAACTGGCGGCGAGAGCAGACAGACTCTTTGCTCAACAGATTTCGGGATTTCGCAAATGTCGCTCAACTGCAGATGCAATAGGAGATCTGTCCTCATCCTTCGAATAAGGCACAAAAAGAAAACCGTAGATGCGACATTTCTAGATGTACATGGAGCTTACGAGTCTCTTCCCCATACAGCTATTCTTGAACGTCTCAGACTTATTGGAATTGGTGAAAAAATATACCACTTCGTTGAAGCCTTTCTCCGGGAAAAAACATTTTGCGTAAAGTCACCAAGAGTAAAGAGTTCTGCACGAGATACCACTCAAGGCGTCCCACAAGGAAGTGTCCTAAACCCGCTACTATTTAACATAGTGATGGCTGGACTCTCTCCTGCCCTACCTCAGTCGAAAACATTTCCAATACATTGCACAGTTTGCGCCGACGATATTGCTTTGTGGTCCACTGGACCCACCCCTATACCTACCACAGTATACAATCCAGATTGCAACGCGCCCTCGACGTTGCTACATCATTTTTGCACCACGCAGGGCTAAAAGTATCTACAGAAAAAACAATTGCACTAACCTACCGACCACGTGGACGCCTTCGAGGTGAATATTCATTATTGAAGTTAGATGGCAAGCGGATTAGGAGAGAAAACACCGTCAAATATCTCGGCGTCATTATTGACAACAGAGTAAACTGACGACCTGCTGTAAAAAAGGTATTATCAGAGGCTGAAAAGCTCTCGGTGCAATCCAACGCATCGGCGGCCGTGACTGGGAAAGCAGCCAAAATAAAATGCTAAGCCTTTATAGGGGACTTATTGTAAACCGCTTCCTCTACGCTCTCCCTCTTCTGACAATATCAAACGCGCAAAGGAAAAAGCTCAAGCTCTTTCACAGGAAAGCTTTACGCATATGCTTAGGCATCTCTAAAACTCCTCAGTGCCTACCTACCCTAATCGAAGCAGGTGATTCACCACTAGAGCTGCAGGCCCATGACAGGGCAATATGACACATCACTAGATTTCACCGCGCCCAGTCAACTTCCAAATTAATCGTCAAAACCTGCATCCCGACACCATTCTCGCTTTGGTCAATAGACCCTTTTCGAGATTCAGTCTGGCCACTTTGATCACTATCATCATCTGTGGAACGGCATATGTGCCATACCAATGGCGGCCTTCTAGTGACTGATAAAGGAAGACGTTGAAGATGCTCCTAAGCGGATGTTGCGAGGCCTGTGCATTCGGGAGTTCATACGATGCGACGTAGGAATGGAACACAAGAGATATGTAAGCGTTCATTTCTGACCCAGATTCAGTAAATTTGTGGGCGGCACACAATCGGCTTTAGAGCCCTTTGGTGTATAGAATGTTCTCGAGGCATCTGTGTGGGTTGGAGCTTTGTTCTGACTGCAGGTTCTTGGTCACCATCGAACTGAAAGTGATCGAAAAAGAACTCACATTGAACAATTCCTCGCGTTCCGTTGACTTGCGAAAGTGACGGTGCCGATACAAGTTCATTTCCGCCATTGATATGGCAAAACCTAAACTGCTATACGAACCACCAGATGGCACTGAATTTAGGAAAGGGTCTATTGTCGCCAAAGATTTCCGTGACTCAATCGGCTATCCGGAAAACGTCCTACCTGTGATCACCACCACACCAGAATTCACTTTTCAAAGTTCCCACGGAGATTCTTGACCTACCACCACGTCGGCGGGTAGCTGCGGTGGTATTGCGGAAAATTGCACTACTAATACACACAGATTACGATAGAATGTCATATACACTAATGGCAGTATTAAGAACAACACAGCTACAGCAGCGTACACAGTCCCGGAGCTTGGCCTGGGCAATATGGGACAGCTTGATACTTGCTTCGACACCACAACAGCTGAATTAACGGCTATCTGGCTAGCTATCAGCGAGACACCCCTCCCTTCAGTTCCCCGATCGGTTGTGGTCTTACGCCAACTCATGAACCTGGAAGATGCCTCCCCTCTTGCTCGGATAACCGCAGAACTTGCACAAACCGCAGGCAGAAATGGAAACACCTATCTTCAATGGATTCCTTCCCATGTCGGCACCCAAGGTAACGAAGACGCTAATGATCTTGCCACATCTGCCCACTCGGACATCTCACCAAGCTTCTCTGTGCACACATACAATTCGGCCAATCGCTTTATTCAAAGAAGCATTAGAATTCTACACCCTGACGCTGAGACAGCAGCAGGATCTCCTCCGCATCTCATTCCGAGGAAAATATTTATAATATAAGAACAGGCTCTTTTTCGTCGACTTCAAATCTGATGCGCCAACACGAAAGCAAGACTCAACCTCATTGGGCGCTCCCTTCCCCGCTATGCGAAGCCTGCAATGGGGTGGAAGATTTAGACCATATTTCATGGACGTGCCCATTACCTGCAGACTATCGTAAAAAAATTCCTGAAAACGTCAACATAACCGCCCTACCTTCTCCCAATACGACAAAGGTTTTGTTGCCAGCGAGATCACCTGCATTGCGAATAAGTGTTCTTCGAGCAGTCCTCGACTATTTGTCGTCATCAAGACTCACATCCCAACTTTGATGTGTACTCCCTCCTCTCCTCACCTCTGTCCCTCTTTCACCCCACTTCCCAGCAGGATAATAGAGCTGTCCACTCTTCTGGGAGACTAACCTATCACCCTGCATTCCACCTCTTTCTTTGTATTATTTATTTGGACAACATTACCACCACCACCAGTAAATATACAACGTTGGCTATAGAGCAGTCTTGATCACCCTGAATTTTGAAGGTCAAGTTTGATCCCGTGCTCCTAGCACTCTGGGTAGGGGAGACGTGTGGGCAAACCTCACATCGCGGCCTCAAGCATGGTCGGCTCACAATCTTCTCCACCGGACTAGTGGTCCTGGCCCTCATCATCATATATTCGAGGTTTCTAGGGCGCCTGAATACAACGCGTGGTGGGGAAGGAATTATATTTTTCAGTCTTTCGCTTTGTTAAATAATTTAGATTTTTTTATGTTGTTGACGTTGGGCGTGTTGTTTGAATACGTTAAAGCTATGTTATTCTGATGATCCTCACTTCGGTCCGGCGGCGTACCAGTTAGCAGTTTATCGCGGTCCAGTGCCTGGCCTTCTCGATTGCGTTGTCAACGTCGGGTGGTGGATAATTTTGCTCGATGAGGGCGCCCCGAAAGCGAGCCGCATTGACGTTAGAGTCACCCTCGTCCGAGCATATCCCTCGGAATCTGTACGCCTGACCATACGAAATACCAGTTTTACAGTGGCGGGGGTGGCAGCTGTTGTAATGCAAATATTTCAAGCTATTTGTTGGCCTCCTGTACAGTTTTGTTTCTAGACTGTCTCCGTGACGACCGTGACGTCAAGAAAGTTAACCCATGCTCGGGAGCACGTATCGGAAATTTAATATCTGGGTGCGCCGAATTGAAATCCCTCATAAACCCCAAAAACTAATCCTCCGTGTTTCAATATTTAAAAAAAAAATGTCGTCAGTGTATCATCTGTAAAAGATGGTTTACAAAGGTCTGTCCGAAAAGAAAAAAATTGTTTTCGATACTACGTGTCAGTAGTTGCGTGCAGTACAGGCGAAGGCAACGCCAGTTGAGGGTAGGGAGCCTTCAAGGCACTCTAGTCGAGGGGAGAAAGGGAAAGTACTAGGAAGGCTGGGGACGAGGAGAGAACCTCCTCTCCTCTGTATCGTTCCTAGTGCTCTCCCTTTCTCCCCTCGACCTCCATTGCCCTCCTCTCCCGTCCCGCCTTCCTAGTGCTCGCCCTTTCTCTCTTCACCGTGGCCTTCGCCTGCACTGCACACTAGTTTGCGTAGTCGGGGGTCATTCGACTGCCTATTGCGGTCCCGATGACTTGCAAGAAAAAGTTGTCGTTAAACTCGAAGCTATTTGGTTCCAACACCAGGCGGACAAGTATTGCCAGAGTGCTACAGTCGGGGAAGCCGTGGCGCCTTACGCTCCCGTACGCATCAATCAACGAGGCGATTCCGTCCTCGTGGGGGATATCTGTGTAGACGTCTAATGAAACCAGGGAAGAGCCAATTAGAACTACGGCCGTTGGAATTTGTGAGAGAAAGTGGTTAGTATTTATTAGAAAAGAGTCAAATGTCGGTGAAATGCCGCTAATAAGGCGGTCTATGAAACTTGAGATATGTTCAGTTTGTGTACCCGTGCCGGAAATAATGGGGCAGCCAGGGTTCCCCGCTTTACGTATTTTTGGAAGGATATAGCAACGCATTACCTTAGGATATTTTGGTTTGAGGGAACCAAAGATTGCCGATAATATTTGCCTCGATCCTTCAGGTCGGTAAGTGCGTTCAGAACAATGGCGGAATGGGCTTGATAAAATGACATAACAATTCCTATAATTAGTGTATTTCAGGATAATTTTCTCGGAACCTCATTACTCGTGGTGGCGGACGTCAAAAAATGCGCGAGATTTACTAATTAATTTGCTAATAATTGAAAATGACTAATTAAATTTTTAATTAGTGAAAATAGACATATGGTTCCAATTAGAAACTTGCTGAGCGTCATTGATAACCACTAAAAAGTAATTTTCAGATCGTATTTGAGCGTTTGAGAAGCGTAATAGTGCACTAAAGTTACCCCTCGTGGAGCAGGTACAAAGCTGGAACTCTCACACACAATTAGTCATCTTTAATTAGTTAGCGAACTTATTGGTAATTATCCCGCATTTTCTGACGTCCGCCACCACAAGTAATGCGGTCCCGAAAAAATTGTTTTACGTAGAATACACTAATTGTAGGAATTTTCGCCACTTTACATGAAACACACACACGCACACACACACACACACACACACACACACACACACACACACACACACACACACACACACACACACACACACACACACACACACACACACACACACACACACACACACACACACACACACACACACACACACACACATATATATATATATATATACAGGGTGTCACAAAAAATATTTGCAGGGTTTGTTTTGTTTTTTTTACCGCAAAAATAAATTAGGCATCGCCGAACGCTCACTCTCCGCCCAAAGGTGGCGCTAAAGGTCACAACCAGACAAACCGTTTTTGCTCCGTTTTCGGTTTCTGGTGCCATAGAGCCCACCCATGTATTCGAAAACTCCGTCGGCCGTCATTTTCCCATAAAAATTTTCAGAAAATCACTTATAACTTGGACCGGCTGAAACTTTGGCATATGGTTGTGACCTCTAGCGCTAACTTTGGGCGGAGAATGAGCGTTCAGCAACGTTACTAGAACCCTCAGCTGGGAAACTCACCGTTGGAACCTGGGCTACTGGCGTCCACCGAGAACGCGCTAAATACGACATCAGCGCCACTCTTTATCATTTGTCTGTTCTGTGGTCACCTTGAGCTTTTGGAAAGCACGTTTTAGCGTAAAACCAACGGAAAAAAACTGTTTTTGTAGTAACTTTTATTGGAGTTTGGTACAAACATGAAGGGCCCGTGATGTTTTCTAAAATCTTTAGTTTGCAAGGTTTTGCAGCACAATTAATATTGTTTTTATACAACCATGCCTCAGCGGTGATTTCAGGTAGCGCGTCCCGACCTAGGCGCATCTTAACTTCGGTAGGAATTCGCGGCGCGTCCGTTTGGGGACGGGGGTGGCATCCCTGAAACCCTGTATCTGTTTTGGCGCCAAAATGACCAATTAAAGCCAAAATAGAAGTCGCGTGCAGTTCCTCGTGTGGCCGCTGGGGAAAAATGGCGGTGTTGTGATCGCCATTAGCTCGGTTCTCGAGTACGAATCGGTGCCACTTTTTCAGGGCAGTCTCTATAGCCAGTTTCCCAACTGAGTAGTTTCAGTATCGTTGGTGTTCGGCGATGCCTAGTTTATTTTTGCGGTAAAAAAAGCGTGTAAATCTTTTTTTTTTCTCTACACTATATATATCTATATATATATATATATATATATATATATATATATATATATATATATATATATATATATATATATATATATATATATATATATATATATATATATATATATATATATATACAGGGTGTTTTTTTTTTAACTGCACTAAATTTTTAAATAAGGGGGAAAAGTTTTATGAACGCGGTTCTCCGCGCGCTTACGGGGCTCGGCGGGACATTAGATGGGAATATAACCATCACTGTTATCAGATTAGTTAACTAAAATCCGTTAATTAACTTTTTAATTATTGTAATTAGGATATATGTTTATATTAAGACCTTTTGAGGCAGTCATAGGCCAAGACTGTCCCATTTTGTAGAATCTCGCGTAACCAGCTTGTGTACCGCGATGTTCGTCCACGAATTTTGCACTTTATCCGGCTAATGTAGCTAAAGTTCGGCTATAGTGGCCACTTTCGTGGGTTCCGCCGAACTGAGTGGATAAAAAGTCGGATCAAATATAAAATTCGGGGGCAGATATCTTGGAGCACAGGCACTTACGCGAATTCTACAAAATGGAACAGTCTTGGCATATGACTGCCCTCAAAGTTTGTATATAAAAATATATCCTAATTTACAGTGATTAAAAAGTTTATTAACAGATTTTGGTTAATGAGTTTGATAATAGTGATGGTTATATTTCCATATAATGTCCGCCAGTCATATAAACACGCAGTGAAAGCCGCACTATAAAGCTTTACCCTTATTTAAAAATTTGCGGTACATAAAGAAAAAACCTCTCTCTCTCTCTCTCTCTCTCTCTCTCATATATATATATATATATATATATATATATATATATATATATATATATATATATATATATATATATATATATATATATATATATATATATATATATATATATATATATATATATATATATATATATGGGTGATTTCATCTCTCAACTCAAGCACGGTTTTAGGGTAGAATTTTTAATTTTGACGAAAAAAATATATGTTTTGGGGCAATTCCTATAATAAAAGAAGACGCAAGCGGCAATTTCGTCGCATTTTTGTTCTCAAGTTATGGACCGTTGAAGCGGCCAAGGTGGAAATTGATGTTTTTTCCAGCTTATCGGAGGTGCCATATTTCACTCCATCCATTTTCTCTACTTTTACGCTGCATCAATATAACTTTTGGGAACACTCTAGACATAGGCTTTTTTATGTTAATTAAGCGTCTAGGTCATAACATGTTAATTAAGCGTCTAGGTCATAACATTCTTAATGATTTTTTTATTATTTGTCAAACCGCCTCTCTGCGACGATATTTGACGAAGTTCAGAAAGCTGTGATGTGTGACCTATTCAACATATTTTTATAACCTTTATATCACCGTAAAGCTCCAATTAAGCTCTTTTTTCTGAGTATAATTCAAACATTTTGCGATAAGTATGTAATGCGCTACATGTGCCTGAAAAACTAAAATTTCGAAAAACTGGCAAGTTTGGAATTGATTTTCTAAAAAAAAACTACTTTTTTTTTTCATTTTTTATTCACAGATAGTTAATATAGTAGTCTATCAGAAACTACTAACAGAAATTGTAATATATTGTTTGTATGGCCGCTATTAAGACTCGAATCTCATGCTATTAGCGTTTTGAACGGGACTTCTGCACTGGCGCTCTGCTGAGCAGAATTTTGGCCTATGTAAGGTTTTCTGTTTATCGTTAGCAGTTACCTCAATATCCAACCATAAACGTTAATAAAATTTGGAGTAGTGTACTTAAAAAATTTACTTCGAAGTCCGTATCCACAAGTGCGGGCACAGCGCTTACTTCCTCCCAATACGGGGAATGCAGATCGTTAGAGAATTCTCTGGGGCCTTTTGCTTTCGGCTTTGAGTTTGAAATACCGAACTTGACATGTAATTGTCATATTTTCTTATGTCAAACAGATATGCAGTGCATATACATATGTACAATTTAGTATCTGGCGCTTAAGAAGTACGGTTTATTTTGTGCGCGTACGGACTCTCTCGTAAAATAACAAGCATTTTCGCAGCGTGTAAGGCTTCAAACGTGTTAGTCGTGTGTTTAGATTTCGTTTCTATTTTCAGTGATTCATTCCGGGTTACTTAAATGTTACTTATCTTCTCCGTCAATACATAGGGCGAAGCTCACACACCTTGCAAATCACGCCAGTGCCAAGTAAATAAATATTGTTAGGATAAATATTGTTGCTTCACTGCTTTTACACTTAGATATTGAGGTAAGTACTAACATTAAATAGAAAATCTTACATAGGCTAAAATTCTGCTCAGCTGAGCGTCTCTGCGAAGTCCCGTTCAAACACCTACTGCACGAGACTCGACTAATATTGACCATACAAACATATATTACAATTTCTGTTGGTAGGTCACGACAGGCTACTATATTACCTAACTGTAAATAAAATAAAAAATATATAAAAAGTAGGTTTTTTTTTGAAAAAAACGGTTCAAACTTGCAAGTCTTTCTTTAGAAAAACTTGCAAGTTTTGAAGTCGATTTTCTAAAAGAAACACCTTTTCTTATAAACATGGAGCGAGATATATATATTCCTCGCTCCATGCCTCTCATTTTACATGATTCCAACTCCAAGCCTCAAAAGTACTGGCGGGTGAAAAAAGGCAAAATGTGAAGAATGTAGAACACTATGAGCATATTTCAGCGCGGAAAAATGTTACGAAATTAAAGTGACTGAAGTCCAGTAACTATGAAAGGAAAATTATTTCTTAAGTAATGCGTAATTGCAAAGAGAAGGTGTATAATAAAACTTTTCACTGGGCTTATTTTGTTCTTCTTCTCTCTACCTTTCTTCTTCTCGCTACCTTGTGCGCTAAATACCTCAATATGTTAAACTACCAACTAGCCCAAATGTAAACTTTGCTGCATTTTCACTGGACATAAAAGTAGACCACATGGGGAACACTCACACTGTCGCGAACGGGCACCACCTCCAAACTGTCCAAACTCTGGCCACCTTATCCACAGGAATGGTTATGTAAAACTCCACGGGCGATGCAACTTCTACTAGGTACAAATCAGAGCCGTACAAATTTCCCCTTTGTTTTCTTTAACGTAACTTTGAGAATAAAGTTACACCATATGTATGACGGGTGTGAGGCGGAGCTCGCGTTAGTAAATTTTACTCAGCATGGAGCGCATCCGAGACAGATTCTACGCATTCTAAATAACGAAAAATAATAAAAAAAAACTGATCAGGTTATTTGACGCAGATCCTCTCCAACATATGTCTACAACAAATAAAAATAATAGAAAACGAAGAAAACATTTGAAGATGTCGTGCGGTATTGTTATGCACCCATAATCAACTTTGCCCATAATCTCATCGACAATAAAAAAAAAATATTGTAGCCGGAATTTTATGCACACATCTATGAGTGGCAGACGTCGTAATTATGTCCTTTTTTATTTTTTTTAATCTATTATTCCTTTGTCTTGGTTTTACTATGGATGTCGATGGATGTCATCATAGAGTTATTATAATGAACATTATAATAACTCTATGGATGTCATTCACCAGCCCGCTGGCGTTTTTCCCCTAGAGACAATGCGCACATCACACGCATGATAGAAGGTCAAGTCAGCCAGCGAACTGCTCTTCCACGGCTCTGTGCTCTTTCGTCCCAGTCAACGTTGGTCCCAGTGGTCTGATGCCGCTCCGAGCGTTAGCATTATTAAGAGGTAAAGTGGTGCCCTCTAGTTACAACGTTTCACACTCGAAGACTTGTTTTTAACTTCCCGCCACGTCGGCGCATTAGCCAACAACCAATAGGAAGCTGAAGTGCTCGACCGCTCGACCGTGATTGGGGCAGAGTGGGTCACGTGACACAAGCGCACGCGTCCACCGCTTGCGCAATCCGTCCGACGCGCAGCAGCAGCTGGAGGTGGCGGCGGCAGCTCTGTGCGCTCTGTGTTTCGCTTGCTTTGTTTGTTACGCTTTGTTCGTACGGTGCAGCTTTCAGACGCGGCGTGTTTACGGTTTGTCGTTGCGCCTTCTACCTGTTCTACCGCGTTTCAGTGGTTTCAGTCTTTCAGCCGCGGCTGTTACGGTGTTACAGTTGCGAAGTTCTAGCATTTGGACGTCCGAAATGAAGCGGCTAACCGTGGCGATCGTGTTGGTGTCTCTCTGCTGCGTTGTCTACGGCGTCGAAACCGGAGAACTCTCCAATGCAACAACGATAGCGCCGCCAAAGCCCACGATCTCACCGGAAAGAGGTAGGAATTGTAGTCTCGACGGTTTATGAGCGATTCGTGCATGACGACGACCCGCGGCCCACCACCCCCGTACCCTCGTTCGAGCGACGCCGCAGCAAAGAAAAGGCTCATTCCAAACCCTTCGACTGTACTTTCTGTTTGTTACCTGTGCGCTACACGCTCATTTAAATAGCTTATTAATCTTGTTTAACTAAGCGAAATTTTGTTATTCGCCTTCTTTTCCCTGTTGTACGGCCATTTTGTCCGCTGAGAGTATCGGCTGATATGGGTTGGTAAACAACTTAGTTTCCTTCTCTGAAGAAAAAAGCAACAGCGTGACGTCCATCAAAGTGTGTGATCGCTGTTCGCGTTGACTTTATTATAACTACATGACCGGTATAAGGCAACACCATTGATATTCCAAGTATATGCGTGACCAATGCGGGAAATGAAAAACAAGAGAAGATTTGAGCCATCGGCATTGAGAGAGCTTGGATGTGATACGGAGCCTGAGCTCATTATCTGTTCGTTTTGTACAGGAAACACGGAATCTAAAAGTAAATAAGGAACAGTAAGAAAGTGTGAGTGCTTATCGAGACCTCGCTTTCTTTAACGCGAAAGAGCGGAGTTCTTCGCGCAGGGCAGGGTGATTTCATCCTGCGATGTCCCAACCTCGTGCAATGCGCACGGCGCCTAGTAACATTTCCAGAATGATTGGGCGTCAAGTTCGCAGCATAAATCCTCGCATGATGAAATTTAACTGGGTAATCTCGTTTTGCTGACGGCAGCGGGAGGCGGAGAAGCGATCGACCGTTGCGATGTTTCCGCTAGCCCGAATTCCTTTACTCTATTGATACATCGCGCGATTGTTAATAAGCCCTCACCCTAGCTGTTTTTTCCATTGTTTGAATTCGGTGGCCTTCTATGCGGTTCCTTTGACCTTATTTTTCTATTTCTTTTTACATATGGGGACCAATTGTGACAGTAATGTTTGTTCGACGAGACTGAAAACTTTTGAGCTATTCATTGCATTCGGGGTGTTCCTGTGCTTCTGTTTAGCTTTGCATAAATAAGAATTTAGATAGACAGAGAGAGGGATGTAGTGATTTTGTTATTTCATAACGCATCATTTTAAATTTGATCATACTCTGTATAGGACGGAATTCAAAAGCAAATGTTGAATAACACCTAAAGTTAGATAAATAAGAACTTAGATAGAGAGAGAACGAGAGCTGATAAGGAATGCAGTGATATTGTTATTTCATAAAGCAACATTAGTTTAAATCTGGTTATACAGTGTATAGGGTCTTTTCACTGACGTAATTTTGTCCACCATTTTGTTGTTATGAGCTGTCTGGTATGTGCCAAAGGCAAACATTCCTAGGATTTACGTGGCCCCTCGAATGTGTAGTGCTCAGAAGCTTTTAAGTACCACCACACTGACGGCTAGGCTAACAACAAAATGTGTGAAAACAGCCTATACATGACTGCAAGCAGGGCATCTGGCCGCCGCCATGTCTCTGCTCGTGCGAGAAACTGCGTGCAATTGCAAGCTTGACAAATCTACGTTCACGCGCGAGCCGCACATGCTTGCACTCATGGGGCACCAGTGATGCGTAATGCTTGCAATTGTCTATAGACCCCTTCAAAAATATTCCCCTTATGGTCGATCTGAAAGTACTGCATGGTGGTATGCGGAAAAAAACACCAACAAGCTGAAAAGTCCATAACTGACTATAACTCACTTCCAAGAGAATCTATGCAATTAATAAACTTGCCATTTTTATGGTGTCTTGTGCACACGCCCCTGTGTGGTATTTTCAGAGAGACCATAAGTGGGCATAATTTTCTAAGGGGTCCATAGGCCAAACCAACACAAGACTGTGAATGGAAAAACAAATGTTGAATAGCACCTTGGGATCTTTACTTGCACTAATCTTTGCAACACAGTCGATAGGCCATTTTCAAAAACCCTTCACAAACGTTGGCAGTCGCCTTTTCTTGGGCATGAAGTGTGTGGTTGGATCTAAGTCTTCCCTGAATGCTCAGGCTGCACTCGTTTTCGACGTTAGCTGAGCCGATATCGTGCTGATGCAACCCTCGTGTCGAATACATGCTCGGAGTATACCCTCCCGCGCTGAGGCTTTGAACAAGCTGTGGAGCCCCCATTTTCGGTAGTACAAGCTGGGAATCGCACTACTTGTGGCACTTTCTTTCTGTGTAGTGCAGAAGGACGGAAAAACACATTTCGACGTCCGAAATCGGCTAGATTCAACACTGTAAGACAATCGAAAGTGCCAGATTCATGCCACCACCGCTAGGGTACGCGTCTCTCATCTTTGTGTGGTGATGTCAGAACATCTGGTGTCCCGACGCTTTATTCTTAGGTAATTGTTTCCCTTTTCTACATTGGAATGCATGAAACGGCGTCTCTTGACTCACACTCATAGCATCTTAACTTTGAGCTGTGCTTCGACGGCGTTAAAATTTTTGTGTTTTCTTTGTCTTTCCTCGTGATCACGTTCCGCACCAGAGCAGGCATGCTTCTTTGACAGTTTGAGACGCTGAAGTCTGTACTATCCAAAACAAGTCCTAATAAGTCCCTTTTCGCAGCACCCTCCGGGCAACGCAATAGGCCTGTGGGCCCAAACAATGGCAGACTTGAATAATTGGAGCAGCAGCTACTAGATGGCATGTAGTTTTGCAAAAGGCTGAATTCTCTCAAATCTGTCGACCTTGCCACTTTCTCGTTCAGTGTAGTCGCATGTGCACGCAGTTTCCATTTTTTTAGGCTACACATCTATGTTTGATGATTTATTCTTTCTTGTGTGCTTCCAATGCATTCCTGCACAACTTAAAGGGGCACTGACGCGCTTTTGAGATTCTCGTTTCATTGTCATAACTCAGTCTACAAACTCTAGTAATCCAAAAAAAGGATAATCGTCCGTGCACGGTTAATTTGCATATTAAAAATGCAATCAAAGTTCCCAATACTTAACGTCGGCGCAGAACTACAGATGGTGCTACCGAACCTTGCTGAATATGGTCGAACGACGGGTGGCACCTGTCAGCCATTCAAAAGCGATGGATTCCCGCATGGATGAGTGGCCGACCAGTCCCGCTCGTCCACGCGGAAACCCATCGCTCCCGAGTGGCTGACAGGTGCCGTCCATCATTCGACCATATTTAGCAAGGTTCGGTAGCGCCATCTGTCGTTCTACGCCGACGGTAAGTGTCGGGAACTTTGATTGCCTTTCTAATATGCAAGTCGGCCGTGCATGACTGTAATTTCGGGTTTTCTAGGATGCTTAGAGCTCGTAGATTGAATCATGACTATAGAACGAGGATCTCTAAAAACAATTTAGTAGCCCTTTAAATGTGTCCATATGCATGAGCCAGGAGTGGTTACATCTTTGCAGAACCAGTGCGTTAGGTTGACTCTTCCCCGGTCTCTTTGCATTAATAAAATAGAAGCTGACCAGCTCATTAAATTCTGTGTGTCTATTTTAGGGACGAGACTGGCCAGTGGAGTATTTTCATCCCTGCGCCACCATCATTTATCATATAAATTTATTCATATTTATTTATTTATTTATTTTACCCTTGGGGCACAAGGCATTAACAGAGGGGAATGTGAAATATAGTAATAATAATACAAAGGGAACAGTATCTACAATACTTGGTAATAGGTGTACAAAAAAGTTTGTGGTCATTAATTGATGTGAGCGATGCAAGGAAGCGGTTCCAGTCTTTGGAAGTTCTGGGAATAAAAAAAGTCATAATAAACGTTAGAGTGGCAAAATGGGACACCGATGATCGAGGTGTGCTGAAACAAAGTAGGGGGGATTATTAGTTCTGATTTGAGCTGAGAAATATTGTGATAGATTTTACAAAAAAGAATGGGGAGCCATTCCATTCTGTGAAGGTGAATGATTAGTGAAGCTGTTTAGCACATCACAGACGTGACACAGAATTTTGAACAAAGGTACAAACACATTTATTATTGCGATCGGTGGTCATCGTGACCGCCCGCCGCATTCAAGGAGAATGCAGGGAATGGTGGTCGACGCGCCGCACGCGCACGCCTTCTCCGTATAAAAGATTCAAAGTAAATAGCCAAAATAAAGTGTTGATGAGCGCACGTGGAAGAGGCCATTTGTTTTAGGCTTTTGCTTTAGAACAGTTACTGCTGCAGACGCCGGTGCGTGGGTGCGGTGCAAGCGTAGAGTTTTTGTCACGCACACAAAAAAATGTACGGAATCCTACCCATAAACAACTTCGCTGTAAAAGACAAATACGAGTACTGCGATGATGTGCGAGGCTTGGGAGTAACAAACTATCTTTCATTGATGTTTCGCTTGTGGTATGGTTATAATTTGCTAGTATGAAGCGTGAAGCTCTGTTCTGAACACCTTTAAGTGATTCAATGAGGTAATTGGTAGAGGGGTCCCAGATGAAAGCTGCATACTCTAGCTTGGACCTAACTAGTGTTTTATAAAGAAATAGTTTTAATAATGATGGGGCGAGATTAAAGTTATGTTTGAGAAAGCCAAGCATTCGATTGGCATTGTTAGTGACATAGTTAATATGAAGTTTCCAGGAAAGGTCAGCACTTAAAATCATGCCCAGATACTTGTATGAGTCTACAAGTTCTAGGGGCATGTTATTAATACTATAAGCAAAATTAAAATTGGCTGCGTGTTATATGCATTATTTTGCATTTGTTATTCTTGAGCGCCCTTGATCAGAGTTCACACCAGTGTAGTAGGGAATCTAGGTCATGCTGTTGTTTTTGAGAATCAGAGTCATTAGATGCTACACGATAAATAGCACAGTCGTCAGCAAGGATTTTGATTGAAAAAGAAACAAAACATCCGCTTGCAAGTCATTTTTATATACCGTAAAATTCCGAGCAAGCGCCCCCACCAGAGCAAGAGCGCCCCCCCCAACTTTACCGCTAATTTCACATTTCCGCGCCGTTCTGGGAAAGCGCCTCCTCCCCGCTCCGCACCCGTATCACGCACCGCGCTGACCGCACCCAGGCAATACTGGCCTGTGAAGTACAGTCCAAGAATTCAATCCAATCCAATCTTACTTTGCAGCCCGATCAGCCCGGTCACTACACGCCATTGTCGCTTTGTTTTGGGGGTGTCAGGTCGGCTATGCATTCTTACACAGTGGCAAAGGAAATCGAGGTCGTCCAATGGCATTGTGAAAACGAGAAAGACGTACACCAGACGTCTCGACACATCAAGCTCGACCGGATACGGGAATGGGACAAGAATTTTGACAATTTGCTACAGTCAAACTACGGGAAAGCCAAGTAACGGCGCGCCGGTGTTCAGTGAATACGTGGACAACGCGCTATTTTAATACCTGGAGCGCGAAAGAGGTGCAGAATGAGCCATTAGCAACCGGCTTCTTTCTGAAGAGGCAGTCAAAATAGCCAACGGCATGCAGTTTGGAAACATCGCGGAATGCTGCAAACTTTTTCTTGCTGCCGACTCTGAGGAGTCTTTTGATGGTTTTGAAAGTGATTAACATAGCAGTGACAAATCTTTGGCCTAATAAAGTCTGTTCTCAGAGATAAATAAAATATTAAATCTGTGTGCACCGCGCTTTTTTTCTTTTTCTGGCAGAAAAATTTTGTCGTAGCCATTTTGAATTTTGGTGCTGTTCCGGGATAGCGCCCCCCCCCCCCGCTCCCCCACTTTGCAGGCACTTTTGACTTGCTTGCAGGGGGGCGCTTGCTCGGAATTTTACGGTATATAAAAAAATGAGACGTTTATAAATCTCTGTAATGCGAAACTAGAGCGCAGCTCTTGAGGAGGGTCGGGTATGAAATTTAGCGGGGAAATTATGGCACGTGACCTCAACACTAATTCAGTTTCCCGCTAAATTTAGCAGGGAAAATGACGTCGCATGACTTTGTGTCACCCCACCCATGAACAAATTCAGTTTCTCTGCTAGATTTAGCAAGAAAATTGACGTCATGCAAACTCAACAGCAATTCAATTTCCCGCCAAATTTAGCGAAGCGGTTACGCCGACAGTGGCATCGACACCGACGGCGCGAAACACGGAAACGGGCGCTTAAGAGCTGCTCTCTAAAAGATTGAAATAAATGTCTGTGAAAGTGTCTGGGTATTCTGTCTTGTGCAGTCACCTACTTCTTGTCATTTGTGTCAGAAGTACCTTGGTGCAAGTGGCTCGTTTCTTGTTCCCGCAAAAGCTCTGGTATTTGATGCTCTGTGACCTAAGCTGCCTTTGAACGAAAATTGCTCGTCTAGCTAAAACTTGTGGAAATGCTGGCCTGTCTGTGTAAATGCAGAAATGGAAAGCCACTGCTGAATGCTAAAAGGAAGGGGCCTAGTTCAGCTGTCCAGGGGCGAACCACGCAGATGGTTTTCGGAGCCAAACGAGTCGTCTCGCAATTTTCCTGCTGCACAAAGTATTTCTTACAAAATTTGTGCTCAAAACAAATTTACATCGGGGAGGTTTTTTTTTTTTTTTCGTGGTTTTTTGGAAGGAAACGGCTCGGTAGCCTTTGCATGATATTATGTTCGTAAAAACATGCGCGGTTTCCATCCTTTGGAGTTCATACTGTGCTCATAGATCATGTTTCGGCCGACAGCATTTTAGATTGTGGAAGTCTGCTGGAGTTGTACAGTGGAGCATTGCGTTCGAATGTTATGTGAGCCAGGCCCACTTGTTTTGATGTTTCTAGTACGAAAATAAGCTGAAGCCGGAAGCAAAAATTGGCAGGTGTTCGCTGTGCCCGCCACCTGCGCAGCCAACTTGGGGGCCTTGTTTCGTTATCTTTTTTAGGATCTATTTTGAAGTCTCGCACACAGCTAGTTTTGTGCCGTGGTGCACACGTGTAGAGACAGAACACCATTTTTATTGTTGCGACTTCCTAAGCCTTTCTAGTTTGCCTTTACTGGGCAAAGCTAGAGTTTCAAATAAAGTTGCCTTACCTATCATGTTCATTTGTATTTGCTGTGGAACAATACACCATGACCTAATTTTGAAATGATTGTTTGTTTCTTGTACATTGCCTCTGATGTCGCCTTTGTGTATGGGCAGCCTAACTATTAGTGATTTTATTTACTGACAATAGTGAAAGACGACGAGGACGACAGAATGTCACAAAAAAAGGAATTAGAAGAATAATGCAAAATGCCTAAGGGAGCGGGAAGTTACACAATGTACGGTAGACTTCATGGAACATAACTAAGGAGCGGGGGCGTCTTTCTTTCTCTAGTCTGGGTGGCGGAAGCTGCCGCCCAATAAAAAGTTTCCAATACCATTTATCGAGGATTTCTTGAGTTGGCACATCAGTGTCTGTGTAGCCTTTGGGAATGTCTGACTCAAGCAGGCTTCAGCCAGGTCCTTCCATAAGCACTTGCAGAGACTTGTAGGATGAACCCATAGAACTGACGGACATTTTCTTGTTTTTTCCTTTCTCCTTCGGTACAGCCTGCACACTGAAGACAAATACCTCTTGTGCAGACTGCTTGGGTGCTGGGACTGGGGTAAGTAAATCATATATATCTTTAACAAATATGTGTCTTCAAGGCATTCCTCCATCGTGATAAGCGTCACGGAAACAGCTGTGTGGCGCGATATGCCGCAGCTTCGGCGACTTGTTTTGGGAGTTGTATACTACAGACCTTTTTTAAAGTGGTCTACCGACGGCTTCCACGAACTCTGGCATCCAAGCCAGAGATCACAGAAAGTGCTGAAGAAGTAACGAAAACAAAGATGCGGAACAATATATAGACATTGCTTTTAGGGGAGAGCCAGCCACCTCCACCTGAGGGGGGAAGAGGTCAGTATGGTGCTTGTAATGCATCTTCAGCCGATCTGTTTACAGCCCTATCCTGCTCATTCGTTAAAAGCGATCCCCAAGTGGCAACAAATCACACCACAGACGCTGGCATGTCTGTTGGATGTCGCGATTCCAATAGCTGGTCGTAGAATTTCCAGCAAACTGTACTAGCGAACGCGTGCGTCGCCGCGTCCCAACTTCTAGCCGGCGAAGCTTCCGTGCACCGTCAAGCTGGACGGTGACCTGCAGCAGAGCGGGCATCTGCCACATACGCCTCCGCCGACACTTCTACGACGTCATCTGGCGGAAATCGAGGGACCGCTTTTGAGGATATGGTCAATCCACCAGTTGGGGGACATGTTCTAGGCACCATAATGAAAGAGAGGAAAGGAGGAGGAAGAGAGAGCAGTCCAAACGCTGCAACGGCGGGTTTGTTTTTCTACTTATAAGCATAGCGAGTGCTAACAGCGCCTCCAAGTGTTCGGGGTCGACCACATGCGTGGCTTGGAGGTTCCGTTTTGGCGTCCGGGGAGACAAGACGTAGGGGTTAGATCTTTGGGTGGTCCCTTCCATGAGGAGTCTTTGGGCCGTCTCTCGTAGCTCCAGTTGCTTCGCGAAGTCGGACCTCAATATTTCCTTTTCAGTTTTCTGTTTATGTTGATGTCTAGCCGTGATGCCAATAGTAGGACAGAAGGAAACTGCAGCTCAGAAAAGGTTGTCGTCTATCTAGGTCTTTACGCTCTATAGATTTATGGGTTCCGAGCTGAGAAGGGCATTTCTGTTCAACCGTGGCATTACATCGTATAAAGAAAGGTTGTAGTCTTCGGATCGCTTTATTGTGAGAGTGGTGACCTACTCAGATTTCTGTTTTTCGTATAAAGAAAGGTCCTCGTCTTTGGATCAACGGCTTTATTGTGAGAGTGATGACCTATCCAGAAGCCCAGTCCTTGGGACAATGGTTAAAGTAGAACACGTGGCACTCGCTTAATCTTGGCTGCCCAATTTGAGACAGCGTAAGCAGGGAAAGAGCATATGAGAAGCTGCGCGACGGGCCCCCAGTCTTTGAAGGAGTTCGTCACACATGCAAAAGAGTAGCAGGTATACACTAAGTACCATTGCTTAAGGAAACAGACAATTGATTCCATACTCACTGAAAGTTAAAGAACGGCAGGGTGTGGCGAGTTCCAAATGACTTACTATCGCTCTGCAGCCAGTGAAATTGCAGCATTAGCCAATAAAAACGCTGAAGAGCAAATCACGAAGCAAGGCACCTGCACTCCGGCGGGTGGTAGAGCGGCGAGTCATTTCTGAACTTCTCACAAATTAGTACATTGCTTACAATGTCACTGCCTACAAGGAAAACTCTATGTTTAGCACAGTTACGTTGCATACATTTTTAAGAATGATTTTGATGTTTCGGCACGTCAACCCGAAATAGGAACATGTTTTCGGATCGCTCCTAGGGAGAAGTTTAAACTGTATTTTTTTGAGTGCCTAAATTGCAGACGTATGTCACAAAATAAACTGTCCCTGCAAAAAAAAAAAAAAAGAAAGCAATTGAAAAATTGGCACACTTTATGTCGTGAAACTCGTCTTGAGTGAGGAGCTATTCAAAAATATGCTTCTATTTTGGCTCCAAAGTTATTTCAAGAATCGCATAACATTGTACTCAGTTTTTTTTTTTTCATGCATGACATTAGTTTTTTATCTAGGCACTTTTAAAAAAAAAATATTTTTTTGTTTAATTTAATGTTTCTTCCAGTGTCGATGGAGTCTGAAAAAAGCATTACTTAATTGCATGCTTTATTTTATGCATGTGCTAGGAAGACCCAAACACTGCTCTCCACTGTACCTTTATATCTGTCAAAACATAATAAATCACACAAATATTACCGGAGTGCGGATCTCATTGTTCTTTTCCGACCTCACGGGAAGTCGCCGTCTACAATGCTACGCCATCGTTTTCATTGTAGGTGTTGAAAGACTCATTTTTTCCGAGTTAGTCTGAAAATCTTGCTAAAGCCGGCAGAGAACTTGGAAATGTAACTATGACATTTTGCTGCCCCGGCCATTCCATACTCTGTCTTTGAAACTTGAAATGTCTGTGAAACTTGAAATGTCTTAACTCCTACGCAGTGAAATTGGCCGGCTTTTGTTTGACTCGGAATGTAACGGGGTCATGAAATGTTCAATTTGGCTTTACCCAAGACATATATTCTGGTGTACCCAAAACACCTATTTTACTGTACCCAAGAAATCTACTCTACTATACCCAAAACATCTATTCCGCCATACCCGAGACATCTACGAAACATCTGTTCTACTGTATTCAATACATCTAGTCGACTGTACCCAAAACATATTCATTTTACTGTGCCCAACACATATATTTTCTATTTTACTGTACCCAAATGATCTATCCTACTGTACTTAAGACATCTGTTCTATGTACTCAAAACATATATTCTACTGTACCCAAAACATCTATTTATTTTACTATACTCAAAACATATATATATTACTGCACTCAAAGCATCTTATTTACTGTACCCAAAACATCTCATTTACTGTACCCAAAACATCTATTCTACTGTACCCAGAGTGTCTATTCTACTGTACCCAAAACATATATTTATTTTACTGTACCCAAGACATCTATTCTACTGTACCCAAAACATGTTCTACTGTATAGCCCAAACATATATTTTATAGTTCCCAAAACATCTATTCTACTGTACCCAAAACATATATTCTACCATAGTATACCCAAAACACCTATTCTACTGTATCCCGATTTATTCAACCATACTCAAAACATCCATTCTACTGTACCCAAGACATTTTTTTTTACTGTACCCAAAACATCTATTCCACTGTACCCAGAGCATCTATTCTACTGTACCCAAAACATATATTTATTTTACTGTACCCAAGACATCTATTCTACTGTACCCAAAAAATACTGTTCTACTGTATAGCCCAAACATCTATTTTATAGTTCCCAAAACATCTATTCTACTGTACCCAAAACATCTGTTCTAAGTGGCTCCAGCTGCACTTCCTTCCACTCAGCTGGAAATAGGTCAAACCTGCGTACAAGCGTATCTAGCCGCTGAATGAATGCACACCTTGCATTACCGGGAAGAGAAAAAAACCTATTTTCATGTCTTCCTTTTACTTTCGAAAGGCACCTGCAGACTTTCAACTTGTAAAGAAAAAATATGTTACTGCGAGGGCCAGAATACGAGGGAAGAAAAAGTCTGGTCTTACTTATCATGACATCTTTTCTTTGTCTTCTTCCTTAGGCCTTTCCCTCATGTCCTTT
The DNA here is from genome assembly GCA_037355805.1 of Ixodes ricinus. NCBI lineage: Eukaryota > Metazoa > Arthropoda > Arachnida > Ixodida > Ixodidae > Ixodes > Ixodes ricinus. The sequence continues at coordinate 29,879 of JAZHYW010038518.1, forward strand.
TCTCTAGAAATATATGCACAATCCCGAGAGATGCCCGACCCCCGAAAGATAGCCCACTCCTAGAAATAGTAGTGTTGGGATCAATGATGGCCTCGGCGTAAATGCGGCTAGTTATAGCTGTGGCAGGATATAAGCGAACCTTTCTGACTGGGAGGTAGTCATCTTTGCTTCGTTGCCCCTCACCCCTATAACAAGCTTGTAAGAATTTTCTTTTTTACTTTTCTTGATTGTACAGTGAAACTTAGCCCATTCAATATTTTCACTCGGTTTGCTCTTGATGTTAGGTAAACTATCCTCAAAATTTTATGTTTTTTTTTTGCATAGAACTGATTTATTGATGGTTCCGTTTTTAGTTACTTTTTCCGTTTATTTTGTGTAAAGCGTACAAGATGAAGTTGGAAACATCAGCACCTATACAAACAAGTCTGGGCTTCTGTTCAACTAACAAGTCCTTGGATTTGGCTGAGAATTAGACCCATGAAATTTAGCTTTATGTCGTCCAACATGAAGATTTTGTAACTACTAATGGAGATGCTATGTTATATGCATCCTTTATATCTGCTACTGAATGGGAGCTGCATAACACTCAGAGATTATGTACATATAGCACGCTGAAGTTTTTTTCTCCCATTACTTACACCTTTCATATTGCATTCTTTTCCTTCTTTTTTTCCACATTGATTGTGACAGTAAGGGTGTGCACGCACATAAGTATCGCTCTTAAATTGTTTATACTTGTTATTTTGTTAAAATGGAACAGAAAGGTTGTATACATACATCCATCTGGCTTCGCTGCTATTGTTGTTCAGCGCTGGCGCCGTTTGGAGCAACAATGTACAAACTCAGTGCGTCACTCTGCCGACAGTTTCAAGGTTCTATATTGTAGAAGACCCCAGTATGTGTTTTGCGCCTGTGGACAATGTGTTGGCATCATACTAGTTTGGAAACAGATGCTGGATGTATCTCAGGAGCCTATTAAACAAACGAGACTTACCAAATCGACTCTTGAAAGGAAGCTTTGCCTCGAGTTTAGTTGTCGCAGATTGTTGCAAAATTTATACCGTACAAAATATTTTCCGTGTCGAATGTCTTAACAGTGCTAAAATATTGCCAGAGTATTGTGAAGGTGTTTTTCACAGATAGCTTTACCGATAGGGACAAACTGCCCCCCAAAAATATGTTCAGCTTGAAGCTTTTTGTTGTTTTTTTCTGCCTGTAAATTTTTGCTTAAGAATCTGACAATTGAGGCTGCACTTACTCTTTTTTTTTTGTAGTCGCACACGGTGGCGACATAGTGGACAAATTATTTTTGGGGTTGTGAGTCATTTAAAGGGGCTCTAAAAGGACTCTGCTATTGTGAGTTCTTTGTCATAGCTAATTCTACGGGCCCTTAGCATCCTGAAAATTCAAGAATTACAATCACGAGACGCACGATTCCTCTATTAAAAATGTGATGAACGGTCGGGACACACCCCTTTCTGAGCGGATTTTTCACTCAAGAGGGTGTGGCATACCCCAGCAGTGGTGTCAGCGCGGTGACGATGAGCTCTCGTCTTGTGATTGTAAATGTTGAATTTTTAGGATGCTTAGGGTCCTTAGAATCAGTTATGACCAAGAACAGACAATCGCAGAATCCTCTTTAGTGTCCCTTTAAGGCAGATATTTGTCAATAAAAGCGATAGAATCTCCAAAACATAATCTTTATGACTAAAAAACTACCACAACTCCTGTACACTATGACATCTGATTGCACCATGCCGGTTCACTGGTTTTGATTTCAAATTGTTTTTCTTAGCAGAAGTGAAAAAATATTTTGGTTGATGTTTTGGACCCCATAATCTATTTTTTTTGTGGAAAAAGAAAAATTTTAAAAAACATTTTACAGGTTAGTGTTCATTTACAGAGTGTCTAGCGACCGGGAAAACCGGGAATTGTCAGGCAAATTATAATTGCCGGGAAAAATTGGGGAATTGTCAGGGAAATTGTCAAAAAGCGAGCCCAGTCAGGGAAAATGAGCCAGAAACGCCATCGAGTGCCCTGAGCAAAGGCTTGAGGACTCGGGGGCAGAAAAATAGGCAATAAATTCTGCTTAGAGCAGAGCGTGGGCTCTGCTCACCCGGTGTAGAGTGTACTACCTGATGCAAAGGAAGCAGCCGACAAATCCAGTCCGAGCCTTGGATTGGATTGATTGAGGGCGCGATACTAGGCTAGATCCAGTTAGAGCTACTAGATTTAGTAACAAATGGGAAAGCCGCAGGCCCCAATCCAATCCAAGCCGTAAGTTAAAGTATCCGAAAGTGTGCATCTGGCGGCCATGCTGCCATTTGGTTATGAACGTGTGTGGTTGAGCGTCGTGTTTTCATTGTGTTTCCGGAGGTGGCCTCTTCACTGATGATGTCGGCGGCAAGAAAGTGCTCGCTTAATCCGGACTGGACGAACCCGAATATTTTGGAATATGCAAGTTGGATTAAGCTCGTGCAAAATGATCCCCATAGTGCTCAATGCTCAGTGCCTTGTGTTGTAATGGTCTTTGTGATTGTTGTTTTAGTGATTGTGATCTTTCGTGATTGTTGTTCTAGCAGGAATTGCTTAAAAAGCCGACAATTCACAACAACAAAAACCAAGATTTAGTTCGAAGTCTGCGGGGCTGTTTATAGCATTTTTAGAGTTTCTAACTTAATATCAGCGTCTTTGAAGCTGTACGAGAATGATAATAATGTAAGAGATTTCTGCAGTCCATCTACTAGGTTGAAGGGTGGACAGCATGCACAGTATCAAAAACGCTGACACTGAGGAGAAAGTTTAAAAGTGATATGACAGGTCATTGGGGTATATCAGGCGTTTGTTCAGGGTGACTCCGAATTACGCTCAAAAGCTGCTTAACCAAGGATAGGGTTGAAATTACCGATCACTAAGTAGTACCGTTCCCATGATTCTTTTAGCGCGGGCCGGGGCGCTTGGGGGGATATAGTAAATGGTCTATTTCGACCACCTGGGGATCCTATAGACCATTCCATTTAGCGCTCTCTGGGCGGCACCATTTTGTTCGACAGCAGCGCCCTCTCCATACATCCGGGAAATTCAGCGGGTTCGGCGGGGTAAAACGAGAGAGAGGGCACGCGCCCGACTCTGCTAGCAGACGACAAACCGGGAGGTTGCCATTCTCTATCTTTGGGCTGTAGCGGCGGGCTGTACGGAACATCGAACTCTCGCTCGTGGCTGCCGTTGTGAAGTGGTTCGCGTTCTTAGAATAGTTATGGCTACTCCAAAATCAGCCTATAGCTTTCTGTTGTTCTATTTCGGTAAATAATCAACTAGCACGTCTTTTTTCCGTTACTTAAATATCAGTTGAGTCAGCCGGCAGTACTACCCTCAACTACTGCGTATATTGCGGCAGGAGAGCACGTTTTATTTATTATTTCAGACTTCCACTCATGGTCGCTAAAGGCCTACACCAGTACGGACTTTCCAACCGGATTTACTTTTCGCCGGAGAGACCGACCAATCTGACACAGTTTTCCCTTTTTTTTTATTTGCACGTAGGTAACAGCGCAATTGGACCCTGTTAGTCTTTTTATCTAGCATAGTATTACACGATAACTGGCATACCAAAATCTGCGCATCTGCGCTTGAAATTTCCAAAATGACGCGATTTTAAGCAGAGTTTGCATGCCGGCCGGATGCTAACTACAGTCCACTCAACGGAGCAAACGACATGCGGGGAGAGGGGGAGGGCATTTTTTTCTCTCTGTTACCCTCTCTGCTATGACCCTAATGGAACGGTCTATAATGCGCAACCGAAATCTCGGTTACACGGCTCCTTCCCAACAAGGAAGCCTCCATCAGATTGCGGACACCTTGGCCGGGATTGGATCCCTCCATTTGGGGATCCGTAGGCCGGCGCTTTGCCTCAGAATACCTTTAACACTAATTTGAAGGCTGCCTTTCTTGCCGCTGTAACAAATGGCGCTGCTCTGCTGTAAAACTTTCCACAGCGGCGAAGACCGGCATCTCGTGTGCACCTGTGACATCGTGCCGGACCTTTGACTTCTCTTTCGTTTTGAGCACAAATCAAGCGTGAGGCTCGATCTTGTTTAGGTAATTTTGCTGTCTGGTCTCTTTCTCCCAAAGTGTTACTACTGCTCGGAGACCCGGAGGTGTGGCTACTACCCCTACAAGAAGCTCATCCCCAGCCATGACGAGTGCGCCGCTTTCTCCGAAGTCTACTGGGGAATCTGCTTCAGTGAGTGGCATCGTGTCCTGCTCGGGGCTGTACCTTCAAAACCGGTTCATTTTCCGGTTTGGGTTTCTGGGAGCGAGAAGAGCGTATCTCTCGGGAACACAGAAACGCAAGCGGGGAACTATTTACTTATCGTCTTTAACAAATACATGCTGTTGTTTGAGGGAGAGGGACGACAGAAGCGTGTCCTTGTCAAGAAGCTGACTTGTTGAATGGCGCGATGACCAACCTGCTCCTAACTCTTCAATTGGTTTCCTGCTGTCACCGTAGCTGGTGCTGGCTGTAGTAGTCTGTTTCAGGTTAAGAAAAGCAGGACAATCTCCCTCCTACAAATCCCTCCACTCTTTTCACTTTAGCAGAGCAAAGGCTGGAGAGGAGGCTAGTGAAGTTAAGGAAACTGCCAATCATGGCAAGCACAGAACTTTGTGGGAGGGCTTGTCCTGCTTTGCTTGATCTGCAACAGACCAGAATAGTTACCGTATTTTCCGGTGTATAAGTCACACTTTTTTTCAAACATTTTTCTTGGTGCGACTTATACAACAATGCAACTTATATAAGATTTTTTTTTTTTTTCAAGTTGCGACGCTATTTTTTTTTTATACTCCGCGCGCCATCTTTTGTAGAGCACCATAACTACGTAGCCATAGGTGGTGTTTCCCCCTCCAGGAGGCACTGCTGTCGCCGCACTATTTTGACTCGGAATGCTCCCAGCGGCTGCAGGATATTTTCTCGCGTCTTTCTCAGTTTGCGTTTGATGAGCAGGTTTTTTGTGCCATGCTCCAGCCGTGTTGCTACATGTAAAACGAAGGATTGTGGCTAGCCAATCTTTTAGAGGTACAAAAAAAGTATGTCAAGGTTTATTTTTCTGCCCGCGCATCGATGCTCGCGTCGTCTCCGGGACTTGGCCTAGGCTAGGCCTAATGCTCCAAAGGTTGGTTCGCGAGTGTCTAGCTCCTTAAACTTTCGTTCGCTCGGCATGCGTTCGCTCGAATAAAGTCGACTACCCTCTCATTTTGCGCATTTTACGTCCTTTTGCTGCGAAACACTCAATTGCCCCCACCAGACAGCACCATGCAATGGGCATTTCTCGCGAGTCGAAATGCGCGGCAGACGGTACGTTCGATCTAGCGATTGTGCGAAACTCCGATTTCGCTATACCAATGCGCGTAAACTGAAGAACTCACCGCGTGAACCGTGCAAAGAGGTGCGACTTATGCAAAGGTGCGACTTATATACCAACTTTTCCACGAAAACGGCTCAATATACGGATGTGCGACTTATACAAGGGTGCGACTTGTAGTCCGGAAAATACGGTACTCATATAACAGAAGCGATAGTCAGCTTCTGAAATGGAAAACACTGTAAAAGGCAAGATAGCCGCTGTTTGGTGCCAGTCCCTCATCACCGAGCGCATTCCCCCACTGTTAACCTGGTAAGTCTGTTATGAATAATAGGCCAAGCTAGTAAAGTGCTAACTTACACCGCTTGTCTCTATTTCGTTTTTGAAACTGGGAGCAACAGACCTTTTTCAGAAGACTATACTGACCCTGTCCAGGGCCATACCCGGCGCTCTAATGGCGGCATTGCACAGCTTCTCCGTGCCAGGAAAAGCGAACCTCTTCGAAAGCAAATGGCAGAAAACGAGAATTGGATTTGACCAAGTTGGCCTTTTTACGCTGCCCTCGATTCACGAAGTCGAGGCTGCTTGAAGTTGAATGATATCGTTCTATTGTCACCGTGATTAGTTTAGAAATATTAAAGAGTTTTTGAGACTGCTGGGGTGGGGACAAGGGTGTCACTGAGGCATGAGGTAAGAGACTTGTTCCGAAACTCGAAGCGCCTCATTGCAGCGTAATGCCACGTTATGCATTGTGGCAATCAGTGGACAGCAAAATCCATAAGCGCTCCGCCCCTGGCCCACAAATTTTCACAACGCAATGCGCGCAATGGCGGATTTATGGGAGTAGTGTATTTGAGTAGCCATGCATACTTCTGAAGCAAGAACTGAATGTACTAGCGAAAGGTTGGCAGCCTTAAAGCTTCTCGCTTACGTATTTATTTGTTTGCTTACTGTTGTCCTAGAATAACATTCTGTTTTAGAATCTGCTTCAGTCTCAGGTTTACTCGAAACTTGCATACCAAATTAGCTCTGATGTTAACCCTAATCTTTCTATGCTATTCAAGGACAACATAAAAAAAAATACATTACCAGCTTTTCTTAGGAAGAATTGGTTCGTTTTTTGTGACATCGCAAATATTAGGTCAACACATCTGGGCAACGCTTTCCCTGTGATGTCATTCTCTGTGCAGATGCCCCCTCCCTGGCCAGTCAAATGCCCACCACTCCCCATGCCTAACCCATAAGTTTGCCCCTGCCTTGAATTTGAGACAAAATTACTGTAACTGACCAATATATTCGTCTACACGACTGAGAAATATTCCAAGTTGTTTATTGCATAACAATTTTCCGTAAGACTCGTCCTTATAATCAAGTGCAAGGACTAGAAAATGCAGCTACCTTTTCCTATAGAAATGCCTCACCAGAAGTCAATTTCAGACTTGAGGCGTGCCAAAGCTCGAGCAGACTTCTCTTTTCCTGTCGCTTTTCGTGGCCACTCTGTTCAAGCGGTGCTCAATCCAAACACTGCCAGTGTTAGTGAAAACGCCTTGCCGGGAACCGGGTTACGTCATCCGTTCTCACACGGATGACATCTCGCCGCAGTCTCGCTGCAGGGCACGGTGATTGCGATAGGCGTCGTGGCGGGCACCCTCCTCATCGCCCTGGCGGTGTGCTGCTGCTGCTGCTGTCGCAAGCGCAGCAACGACAAGTGGCTGCGCGACATGGCCCGGATGGAGGAAGAACGCCGCCAGCGTCAAGAGCAGTCCGAAGGCCGTCGGGCCGAGCGCCGTTCCAAGACCGACGACATCCGCCGAAAGTATGGCCTCGTCAAAGAAGAAACGCCGTACACGAGGTTCGACCACTGACCTTGCAGCTGCCGTGATTTGCCGACTCTCTCGGCTCCTCGTAGTGAAGGCTGGTTCACACGTTTTCATTTGAATGGGCAGAGTGCGTTGTGACCTCTCATAACCGCTTGAACACTTCCAACCTGTGCGCAACTAGGCTAAAGGCTTTGCACTATCTGCAAGATAAAATCGATGCACCATTTATGAAAAGCTGTCGCTTATAACATTGTCAGATTTATTTCGAGCTCGCGTTAAAAGAATGGTGCATAAAAAATATAAAAATGTGTATGCAGGTCGGAAGTTTTTTGGGGGCTACACAATAGAGGATGCCAGTGTGTCTGGGTTTACGAGAGATCAGAGCGCACTTGGCACGGTCAGACGCAAGTGGGTGATCCGGCCTTAAAGAGCCGCGGGTGCGAAACGTTCAAGGAGCCCTGCGACGGGACGGCATACCGTCGAAAACAGTGACAACACGCCGACGGTTGTCGCAAGAAAAAGAAAAAAAAAGCCATTTTCTTTTGAGGTTTCATGAAGGCATCTTTTGAGGTTTTGTCTCTAAGCCGGTCTTACCTTCTTTTTTTTTCCCTCATACTTTGCACCGGTTTGTGAATGGAAGTGTAAAGTGTCTGGGAAATTCTTATGCCCCAACTGCCGTCTCAACCGGCTCGTTGTTGGGGTTTGTTGTTTGTGTTTTGCTCATGCAACGGGGACTCGTGGACGTTACAGCTGTGATCTTGTCGGCAGGAGCGACTTGGAAGCGTTTTTTTCATTTGCGCCCACACCTATTGGTGCGCGCGTGTTTCCAGAGCCTCGTTTATACATTCCGTGGCGTTGTTGAATGACCTGACGATGCTTTGCGACTTGTTTGTGCACAAGTTGAAAGTGACCGAGCAATAAGCAAAAGAGAAAATTTTGAGACTGGGGTTTTGTCTTCGTCCCTTGCTGGTTTCGTGCCTTATCCTTGCTCCTTAGTTTTATTTCGGAGCAGTTGTTTTTTTTAGTTCCCTCTGAAAATCATTTAGGTTTACAATGTGACAAATTCTGTTGGTCTTCTTTTTTATGTGTCATGTATTGTTTGCATAACATGTCTTCTTATGTGTTATTTCATCATGGCATATATTATGTTTACCTCTCCAAAGATATGAGATGTGCCTTTTGATAAAATGTCTGCCTTATGCAGTAGTATTATTGGAAACATTGGACGGCAGGACATTGATTGTTCTAAATCGGACATCGTAGTGTGTCCCTTAGGTATGACTTAAAGTAGGTCACAAAACATATTTGGTATCCTGGGTACCTCAGTGATTAGCATATATTGCAATGTAATGAAGGGGTACCTTAAGATTTTGCAAGCTTTGTTGAACTTCATCTAGATTGTTTCAATCAGAGAAGCTCAACTTGGCTTTCGTGGGCGTCCAATAAAAATATGTACGTCAAGTGAAGATGTGGACAAGCAAAACGTTTTTGGTGTTGTCAGCATCTTCACTGCAGCAGTGTTTTGCTGATGGAATGTGTGCCCATGGATAGAATGTGGTACCATGATTTGAGTTTCTTCATTTATAAGTACTCTTTCATTACATTGCCTTTTTCTTTCTGCCCTTTCCTGCTTTACATTATTTCTATGTTGCCACTCTGATTGGTTCAGCACCTCTACGGAACACGCACTTAAGCAGCAAGTGGTTGAAACATTGTGTGTATAAAGGTTATGTTACTATACTGCCTTTTTTGGTTCTTTGTACATTGTCCTGTCACTTTTAGGTTGATACAGGAAATAATGATGCTAAGATTTTGATGGGCAGGGGAGGGACTCTCAGGTATGCACTTAAGCGGCACAATGACTGTGTTATTGGTGAATAATGAAATTAAGATTGGAACTCATGCATTGGACATGGCGATATTTCTCAGGATTGTGTTGTGAGGTAGTCTGAGATAAGATACCCTTAACAATAACAACGTCCATTTGAAAGTGGTCAAGAACTGCATAATGAAAAGTATGTTTCCCTGAAAGTGTTTTTCATTCAACATGCAGCCTCATGCCCAATGACTTTACTTAATATTTCTGGCCGTACCTCCGCTTCTACACAAATGGACAAAATGTGATAAGTCTTGTATCATCATATGCAGTTTGTTGGTGACATAGACAGACTGGCATTATGTCCTGGTCTCTGGTCGAAAAAATCCATGGATTGTTTAATACTGCTATACTTGTACTGTTTTCCCCTTTTAGTATGTAGTTTCTGGAATGCACGGGCCAACCTGTTTAAAACTTGTGCAACTTTAATAACAGTAATGTGAGTGTTAATCAAGGTGTTAGCTGTGAGGAAAAGGCTATGTTTTCTGCTTGGGGCTTTTATTTTGGGTAGATGAGACATTTTTGCAGAAATGACAGGAATGTATCATGTTCATACTTACTCCTTATGCAGAGAAAAGTCACTATAAGAAGGAATTTGCATGCCCAATAAAGAAGATACTTGGATGGTGATATATAGCATTTCTGGGCATCGTAAATAATTTACTGGGCTGGATAAAAGCATATTCCACTTCCCATTTCTAGAAACCATCTTGTGTGCCTTAAATCTCTATTGAACCGTATAGTATATAGTTCCAAACTTTGTATTGTAAAGTTTTCTATGGTTGCATAATAAAAAACAGTGAAAACCACTGCTTTGTTTTTTGACAGCGTGGTTCTCAATGGCAGTTTTATGGCAAAAGTTGAGCACCCAGCTGCATTTATTGTACTTTCTGACTTTGTGCCCGTGGCATACCTAGGCTGGTGATGCAAACCGTGTTTTGTTTCGTTCAGCAGTTGAATGAGAAGGCTTAGCAAGAGCATGTCAGGCAGCCCAAATGTGCTACGCATAAAACAGCATCTGGCTACCGTGAAAATAGGGGCAATACTTTTGCAGACGAAATTACCACTGATTGGCAGTCAAAGCCGTGGGAATTCTAACTAGATCCAGTTCCAACCAGACTGTACAACACTAAAAGATGCAGGTATGAGCACATAGTTTCATCTAGTATCTATGTGGCCTGCAAAATGATAGTGCAGACCGCGTGCTCGTGTAGGCAGCTTGGGCGGTGTTGTACGCTGCAAATGCAAACTCCAAGCACAAATGAAAGGGGTATTGATATAATCATGCCAGCTAAAAGAAGTGCAGCGACTCGCTACCATTAAAAAGTTTAACCCTCATCTTGGTCGTGACTGTATAACTGGAACATTTCTGAACTGTATTCACTCTTTTCTTTCATTCATCATGGACCACCCTGCACAAGAGCCACTAAATCTGCTATGCTTCATAGGAACGACACTTCAGCCATCCTAGTGTTTATTATAATGCAATTAAATGCAAAGGTGCAAGTGAGCTGGACAAGAATTGTCATTGGTGTTGATGTTGCCAGTTATCTAAGCCCTTATCTGACAGCGCGGGAAATTGTCTTCCGTACTCCGGAAATGTTCAAACCGGCTGCGACAGAACCGGAGCTTTCTGACACTATATAAATAAAGCTCAGGAATCTAGTCGCATTTTCTAATCGTAACATGTGTCAATCCACCATGGATGAATGGATATGGCGGCGGCTTGCGCCCCCTAGCCAAAGCTTCTCATTCAAATTAATTATTCTTCAATCAAATTCGTAATCAACGGAAAAGGGCAAACCAATCTCGTGCCGCTGCTAAGCACAAGCCATCTACCATTCTCCACAAAACTCCATTCTTCCCTCGACTTTTGCCACCAGCCTGATAACCTGTGCTTGGTGATCTCTGCATGGTGAAGCCCTTTACAGTAAAGTATTATGTGTTTAGCCATCTCCTTTTCCTCCCCACATGCCCCACGCACCGTATCTATGTCCTGATATTTCGCTCTATGCACCCTAGCTTGTAGCGCCCCTGTCCTGGCCTCAAACAACGAGAGCTTCCCCTGGAATTGTCATAGATTCTTTAGCAATTTCTATAAGTCTCCAGAGTCGTCGATTTCGTCTGCATCCTCTTCCTAAACATCATTTCCTGATCTGCGCCATTATTGCCGAAAATTTTAGACCTGAGTTTTTTTGTTCGCTTTCTCTACTTTGTATCGACGCCCTTCATGTACAATAGACCGATCTCACCAGCCAGTTTGACTGCGCCACCGCTGCCGCAATGCATCGAGGGAACTTTAGTCGTTTCGCACGTGCGAGAACCTCGCTGGAGTTCTGCGCGTGTAGAGCACGAGACGGCACGAGCCCTCGCATGCACGGCCGTCTGCCTCCTGTGAACTAAAGTTATGGCGGCGTCACGCCTGCGCCGAACGCTTAGTGAAATCGGTCTATTAGCCAAAAAATCTGTGCCCATCGTTCCTCCTCTACGTCCATCAGTATATTTTAAATTTGTATATAAGGCGTGCCAGTTTGTCTGGTCCTTGCGCACGTCGTGTGTTTGTTTACCTCCAAACGCGTCCACGTGCCTTCGTTCCCCAACCAATATCGGCGCGCGCCGGGTTGCCTCGTCATTGTGCGCTCCTTTGATGGGCGTACGCCTCCTGGCGTTCCAATGCGCCAAAGGCGCATTTCAGAACACTTGCTCGCCGTATAGCTTCCCTGCCCTCGAATGATGACCAACCCATGTAAGGTTGTACCTTCTGGTTCGGTGTTTTACCATGCGCTCCCAACGCCAGTATACCCACACCGCTTGCTTTACTTCTAACCTTGCTTGGATATCACATTTCATACGCAGCTGCATTGCCCAAAGTTAAACTGGGTATCATAACTCCCTTCGGAGTTTCCCCACCACCTCATACCTGTTATAATTACACTAAGCTGTATTCTTCTTATAACTGCATTGCTCTTGCCGTTACAAGTTACATATTTTTCATGCTCACTAAGATAATCCACACTGTCATGAATATGCAAGTGCGTGGCGCGACCATAATCCGATTCGTCGTAATCGGATTATGGTCGCGCCCAAGCGTACCCCAAAATCACTGTACTCCAAGCGAGCAAGATGGCAGTGCCCGGAGGCCGTACTTGCAAGCGTGTGTGTTTTTGGGGTATCGCGAAGTTTTGTCGAACCGGATTTTTAGGTCGAACTTTCGGGGTTCGAACCGGTTTGACGAACCTTTGTCCAGATTCGACCGGTTCGACTTTGTGGACAGTGTGGCCAGACCTTGATACAAGCAAGTCTAGGTTTGGAGTTTTTAGAGCGCAGCTCTAGGCGCCCGTTTCCGGCTTGAGCGGCGTCGCCGTCGGCGTAACCGCGCGGTGCATTATGGGAAATGTCCCATAATGCACCGCGCGAGCCCCCCAGGTCACGTGACCCCCCGAGGTCGCGTGACCCCTCAGGTCATGTGACTTCCCTCCCGAGGTCACGTGACCCCCCCCCTCACGAGGTCACTCTGACTCCCCGAGGTCAGGTGACCCCCCCAAGGACATTGAAGAATGAGGGGAGGAGAAGGAGGAGGAGGGGTATGCCCTCCCCTGATTACCCTTCCCTCCTCCTCCTCAAGAGCTGCGCTCCAATTCGGCGTTACAGGGAGTTGTAAACGGCTTTCACTTTTTTTTAATGCAAAGGGTTATTTTAGTTTTATGAACAGTTGCAAATAAAATAAACTAATTTTAATCATTGAAGTAGTTAATAACTGAATTCTTTGTAGTGTGTTAACTGAAATAACCAATATCAGTGCTGCCCTTAATTCATCCCTTAGCCAACACCATCCAATCCGAAGCCAACTGGTTAGCCTGTCGCGCATGCGCGTAGAAGTCGAACCTGAGTCGATTCATTGTCGAATTTGTCACAAGAAGGTCGAAAAAGTCGAACCTGGTCGAACTCGAACCTCGACAGGTTCGCGACATCCCTAGTAAATTTGTCTACCCTTTGAACCAAAAATGCTTGTATTTTAAGTTATTCCTTCTCGTCACAATTAAAAAGCATGACTGCTGACCTATTGTTACTAAATGCTACACTTAGCCTTTGTCCTCCGGTACCACATATATTCATTAGTTCCTGTAGATCCGCACTGTTATCAGCCATTAGAATATATATCATCCGCATATATCGGAGCTGGTAATTCATGTTTAATCTTTTGACCCTCCCTGTGGTATGACAGGCCAAAACCACACCGCTATTCTCTAGCTTTTTCTCTAGACCTTGTAAGTATGTAAACGTGCTTTGTGTGTGTGTGTCACACACACAAAGCACGTTTGAAAAAAACAAAAACATACGACTGGAACTTTTTAACACCTGAGTGAAACATTCAAAATGTGAATAATCGCGGGTTGTTCACTATAGATATAAACAATATCTTCAAAACCTTGGAAAGAAATAGCAAGAGACTGCTGGTAATTACTTTCGGTGGACTAGACTGTGAATCACAGTGTGTGTGTGTGTGGGGGGGGGGGGGGTATGGTAGAGGTAATTTACAGTACTTCAGTACTACAAAACGTTTGCTCTAGACCTTTTGTTAAATTAGTTAAGCATCAAAAACATCCTGCAAGTGTAGTAAAAAACAAATAAATAATACTTTACACGTGCGTTCGTTAACACCTTAATTGGGCTATTTAGTTTCAATCGTTTTTAGTGATAAGGCGAGAACGTGTAGCGCGTGTAACTACGTTCTCCGCATGTTCTTGGGTAATCAATGCATATTTTTTCTACTTCAAACCTCAACGATCAGATTGAATGACGGAAGTAAAAGCATGTTGAGCGGGCAGGTTTTAGAATGGGGAAGAAACACAAACCCAGACAAAGCAAATCACTTCACGTTCCACACGTGACTAGTTTCCTGTTTACAAACGAAAGAATAAACAAATAGGACGGAGCACAGAACACGACGTCTTTCAACAAACAACGGGTTGAAAGATATCGTGTTCTGTACACCGTCCGATTTGTTGATTCTTTTATATGTAGATTGCACCTTACCAACACACTCGGTTTTTAGTAATTTTACTTTTATTGCTGGTGGAGCCTTTCGTTCATTTCCTCGTTAATACTATTTAATTCATACTTTTCCAAATAAGAACATTTTAGGATTTTTCACGACACTTTTCAGTGAAGCAGCGGTTACGACTAGGTGCCTACATGTTTCCGCTGAGCGGCGGAAACATGATAGGCACCCTAGTTACGATTGAGTGACCTTTATCTTTGTGTATACAAGAGAGCAAACGAAGTCAGCGACATTATATATCATTGGATATTGTAACGTGGGACGAAAAAACAGGAAAGGGATCGGCCTTGTTTTTGTTGTGTTTGTAAGCCTCCAGAAAGCTCTGCCCTTGGTCAATCAAAATTAAAGGATGGCCTGTGACCTTTGGAATGAAAAAACTTCCGCCGTTCTTTATCCTGCCAAGAATGCAGTGATGTGATTGCTGCGCCATTTGCGCCAAATTGCGGGGAAATGCTTAGCTTGCTACATCCTGCTGCATTTTTCCAAATTATGATGAGTTGGAGCCAACATTGCGTCAAAACTTAATTTCGCTCTATTAACAGTAAAAATATAAGAGCTCGGGCCCCGCTATACGGCCGGATCGTTACAGTAGGCTGATTTAAAATTTCGAAACACTGTGTGAAATACTGACAGTAATCGCAATTTTCACAATACTTCTCTTGTTCCTGGTCTGTTCTATTCTGTCGGGTTGGCTAGCTCTGTTGAGTGCGCTTCTCACATCACACTGTTGTACTGCAGTGAAGCGCCAACCGCGTTGTAGGCATCGCGATGTTGCGCATCTTGCTTCACCGCTGTGCACCCCCTGCTAAAGAGAAAGCACACCTCCATTGTTATTTTTTGTCAACTCTGTTTACTTAGTACCTTTACATAGGTATCATCTATTCGATGGCAGAGTCAGGTGATACAATTAAAAGTAAATTAGCTGGAGCAGTAGATGGAAGCTTAGAAACAACCTTATGAACAAGTTAGGCTATCTTCTTTCCTTTAAAGGGATGCTGAACCGAAAATCGGATTTCAGAAAACTACGCAGAATCGATAGGCGGGACGCTACAAATTCCAAAACGTCACTCATAAAGCGGTATCTCCAACGGATCGTCGTATTTTTGTAAAAGAAGAGCGCGCTCGCACAAGGCTGAAAAGACGCGTGACTTCGCGATTGCCATTTCCTCCTCTTTTCGCTTTGACTCCTCGAGGGCGCAAAGGGGAAAGTGAGCGAGGCCATTTCTCCTCCTTCTCAACTCTTCTGCGGTAAGATGACGTCAACATTCTCCCTCATTCGCTCCTTTATTTTCCAGAAATACGACCGATCCGCTCGAGATAGGTTATATGAGTGATGTTTCGCGGTTTATGGCGCTCTGTTAAAAACTTCTGCAAACTTATTTTCTTTCTTATCATGAGTTTCTACATATAAAATGGCATTGCACTTATATTCAAATGACCATTTTTCAATTATTTTTGTTAGTTAGGAATGGCAGATTTATTGCAACCTTTCGAAGCTTGAGGGAAACATCAGTTTGCGTGCTCAAAATTATTATATTCCAATAATATTTCAGTGGAATCTACTACTAATTGGTTTACTTTCGTTTCCGTGCCTAAAATAACCATTCACAGCTGTTCTTCATCAATCAGCATACCTTTGCCGCGTCTGGTGCTACGCGGAACGTAACAGCTAGTGCTGCGTTTGAAAGAAGGAATCAAGCTTGCCGTGCAATTGCGTGCTAATAAGAGGCTGCACAGAAGTGGGAAGGCAGAGACATTGTCTTTGAAGTTGGACAGGCCAACGCATGTGGCATATACTGTAGGTGAGGTTTACCTCACCTGCCACGGGTTGGCCTTATATTGCATTAGCATATACTGTAAAACCCTTAATGTTCGCGAGGCCCTAATTTTCGCGCATTTCGTGATATGTATAATTTCGCGAACTTGATGTGGGCGCGAATATTTCCATTGTCTGTAGAGGCGAATTCCAGCCTTTAGAATTCGCGAAATTTAATGGCAGCGAATATGACCCCGCTGCCAAACTCGCTAAAAATTGAGAGCCTGCGAAAATAAGGGGTTTTACAGTATTCGCAGTGGTAGGAATGAAAATGACCTCTGTGCTTATGCTCCAACAGTTCTTTTTGCTGCTCCAAACTGGACTTTTGGCTGTTCCGTAAAGTGTTCCGAAATGACTCGGACCAATCACATAACTGACAATGCAACATTTTGGCAAACACATTTACTGCCGCTGTCAGTATTTATTGGGATTGGCCCTGCACTTTGCAAATGTTGGTTATCCTTTCTATGTTGCGGACCAAATCAAGTTTTGCGGATTTCCAGGGTTTATGTTTGTCAACATTCCACCCAACCTGAAAATGATATTATACATGGATGTGCATGGACAAAACTTATGTCATAAAAATTGCACATTATCTATAAAAAGAGGTACATATGACCGTAGGCTTCACAAGAACACAAAGCGGTGCCCTTTGGTAGTTCTCAACATTTGAGTGGGATGCTGTTGACTGCATGAGATTATAGGATATTGCCGCGCGCAGGGCCGAGCAAGCAACGCTCGGTCACGGACTTCTAGAAGATTCGCGTTTATTCTTACTCGGGACGTAACTTTTATCATTTCGTCCTGCTTTCTTGTTCTCGAAAGTGCCTGTTCATTCTCACCCCGAACGCTCGACGCTCGAACCTTCTGGGCCGAATTTTCGAGATGGTGACGCACACGAGATAAGGAGCTGCGCGGGACCTTGTCGAGTCAGTCTCGCTCTCGCCTGCTGTTACGCCGCCGAATCGCCGCTCGCTTTTCTGGTGTCTCGACGAACATTCTTTATTTTGTTTGGCACAAGTTCGCCGATTGAACACTTTATTTTCAGTTTACATTTGTCGACCCCTTTTGCATCCGTGACAATATTGCACCCGACCGATTCTGTTGTAACATGGAGCCAGAAATTGCAGTGTATTCTCACCAAACCCCAGAATTTGTCAAGTATGTGCGACTCATTACATCATTGTTCGTGGTATACCAGTTGCTTTTTACATGGCTGTAGAAAGCCCAGCAACCAACCCATCGAATCAAACATTCTCAGCAAACCACAAGAACAGCTAGAACGAACCAGAGAGTGCTGTTCTGTTGGAAACAACTTTCATCTAGGACTGTCAGCAAGTTACCGGTGCAATAAGTAAACCACATCTTTTCTGGTGTGTAATGCACACCCATATATACACATAGAACCCATCTACAACAAGCAGCCATATGCTTTGCAATATTTTTGTAGAAAGTGCACTAATATTTGCAACCAGTAAACCTGTCTCGAAATATGTAAATTCTTGCAAATGTGTTTGTTATAAGACGATCTACAGCAGCTTTTGTATGGCAGTACTAATAACTGAACGAAGTA
>JAZHYW010038519.1:0-18570 GCA_037355805.1 Ixodes ricinus
TCTTCTCCGTTGATGAACGATACAGATGTTAACAAACAACTGTTTATTTGAGCGATAGGATATAAAAATCTTTTACAACTGATATGGCCACTTCGTCAGTAAATGCTGGGGGAATAATCCTCAACCTCTGGCGACTTCCCCTGCCGTCCTCCTTGACCACACACACCCTCAGCGGGGGCCCCGACCACAGCCAAACTCGACAAACAGGGTTCCACACAAAGGCGGGCGAGCCGAACTCCTCCCACAGCCGTAAGGGGTCCCAGATTTGCGAGCTAGCGGGCGGACGGCTCCACGGCCGAAGGGGGTCGGACGTGCAGGTTGGCCTCCCAGAGGCGGGAAGATGTCCTAGGCTTGGCATCCGGGAGCCGGGTTTTTACGGCCCCTCGGTGGCCGCTTATGTGGGTTCAGCAGCATTCTGGGGTCCTCCAGTCCACCAATCAGAAAGATTCGGAAGTGACCAATCAAGAGGGTTCCTCTTAGCACCAAATCCAAAGGCTCGGAGCTCTAAGCTAGCACTAACATTCCAAAAACAAGCGCATACACAGAAGAAAGAACACATTCCAAACGAAGCTCACAAGACACGTCATAAACTACCAGAAAGCACATCTCGTAGACAAAGAAGTTATACATACCACAGAGCAAAACCACCTCCGAAGTAAAGATCCCAAAAGCATACATGCACAAGACAAAACGTTTCCACCGCAGGTTCTGTAAACTAAGTGTAGCGTTACAGCGTTCACGTTCTCCCCATTTGGGGCCCCCGACTCCGGTGGATTCCAACAGCCGTCCCGTGGAGACGGAAAGAACTCTCGGAGAGGGCAAAAACATAAAGTGAAGCTAGACTAAACACTCGCGCGAGGCAAAACTTCAGCGACACTATTCTTTCTCGTATCGTGTTTTTTTTTTTGTAGTTGTTTAGGGGTAAGAAGTGTCTAACGTCGGTGCAACGTAGACGAGTGACAAACGGGCAGATACAAAGCGATTTTTGTTTTTACGTAGAAACCTCAATTCAATGATTATAGCTCTTTCAGATACATATAATTGATTACTTGTAACAAAAAAAAATAGTAATTATATCACAACAAACGTTACCGCAGAAAAAAACAAACCTTTAGCCTTTCCATTTGGGGTGAAGAACGAAAGCGAGCAGGCCTGACCATATGGTGAGAATGAAGTAATGGATGTCCGCAAGTCGGCAAGCTAGAGTGGAAAGGCTGGAAAGGTTGCCGCCATCTATGAGCAACGGCGGCAAGCGGACAGCTTACGCCATCTATGAGCGACGGCGGAAACCAGAGTTTTGTGTCGACATTTCTGTGCGGACGGACACGATCCTGGGGGAAACTAGCCCTTGAACAGCATCCGCTGTAAAAAGTAATTAAAGCCGTTAAAAAGTTACCATAAAATGTAACTGATTATAGGTAATCAGTTACTTGCGGGTTGTTACGCTCAAGTTTGCGTGCACCAAGCAGATTGTGATGCACGACCGCAAGCCGGTACGATGCTCATTTAGATCGAAACGAGCAAACCCAGGATCCCCATGGGTTTCTGCAGCTCGAGAATTGGGAGCGTGTGTCTATCATTTGACGCTTTCTATGTGCATTTTCTGTGCATTTCAATAAGAAAATAATCGAGCAAGGAAGATTTATTTATCAGGCTTGAACACGGACAGAAGGGAGTTGCTCTTCTGAGTAAATCGAAGCGTTGAACTTGATTTCTACCTTACACTTCGTTAGTCAATCGTGCAACATCCTATTGCAAGCAGATCAGAACACGAAATAAAAATAAATAAAGCTCTTTAACGCGCTAAAAATCGAAATGTTTTTGTTTCAGTACGACTGTGTTTACATCAATAAAAAACTGTCAGCCTTTCCACTCTGGTGAAGAAGGAAGAGCAGCGAAGCTGTACTAGGTCGGAATGAAGTAATGGCTGGCCGCAAGTCGGCAAGCGGTAGCTGTCCAGCGTTTTGTGTTATCATTTGTTTGCTGGCGGACACGATCCTGGGTAAAAGCTAGCCCTTAACAGCTCCGCTGCAAAAGTTGCTAATTATGCTACAAGTTACAGTAACTTTTTTTTTCGCGTTGTTTTCGGTGACAGCAAGAAACGATCAATCAACCTGCCATGTTTAAAAATACATCTAATAATAAAGAATCACTATTTTCTAGCTACATTGACTGAACTCAAATAAATATGATTTAAATCACATAAATTTGATTTAAATCAAATACATCTTATCTATTTGATTTTTTTTTTAATTTTCCGACTCTGCTTGTAGCACACGCAAATGATTAGGGCACAATACCTCAGTCCCACCAGGGCGACGAACAGAGACAACGGAAAAAGGGCAAGCCTCAATCGCATGCAGCATGCACAAGAAGGTATCTTTGAAGGCCGCAATCACTCGCGCTTACTTCGACAGGAGGTATTCATTGGACGCCATATTTGAGGGCAATGTTTAGAGCGCATGCTCAGAACGAATTCACACTAATGCGGAGCGCAAGTTCGTCTGCTTCTTGCAGAGGGTTGCGATGACGTCAGAACGCCAAGCACTTATTGGCTGATCGAAAACAAATAGTGGGTAGACCTCAAGCGCATCTAGCTTTGAGGTCTACCCACTATTCTTCCAATCATAGCCAATCAGAACTCGGCGTCGTTATGACGTCACCGCAACCCTGCGCAAGAAGAAGACGGCTTGCCTCCGCATAGGCTGCTAAGACCGGCAACCCTGATGGCGCGGAATGCACGTTGCCAAAGAACCGTAGAAGCTCGCCGTCAGTACGTGCTCGGCAGTCGCGCATACAGCGATGGCCGCCAGTGAATACCTCACCATAAGCCTGCCTAAGGCACATACATCCGCGTGTAAGCTGCACGAGCTTGAGCCTTGTTGCTGTCAGCTGTTTCTGTTTTGTCGATCTAGTGTGACTCGGGCATAGAGGTAAGAGAAGGTGTGACACGCTGTCAGTTTTGTCAACGCTGCCTCGTAACGGTTCGATTTCAAGCCGAAATAGCACCACACCGTGGGCAGACCAGTCCGCGTTTGCCCTCACCACGACTGCGCGCGCGGAAACCAGATCCACGTCAAGCGATACCTTTGCGCATGCGCTGCCGCGGTGCGCACGCGCGTTTGCGGCGGCTGTGTGGCGAGAGAGCCGCGTGTTGGCGTATAGAGCACGGCACATGTCGCGCGGATGGGTTACCACAATGGCTGATACAATGAATCGTGGAGCGCGTGTTCCATAAAGACGTACAAACAGCCAGCAGACACATCCAGGCCCAGATGAAAATAACAGCTTGCCTGCGGTGACCCAGCCAGGTATACCTGCTGCAGAACGTGGAGTGCCCTATGCAACGCCGAAAGGAGTCCTGGGAAACGGCTGTATAGAACCGGCTGTAGCAGGCAACGAAGGCAACGTGGGCGAGCGGCGCAATGGCAGGCGGACAATTGCTTCACATTCTCTAACTCTCGCCTCTCCAGTGTCGCGTAGTAGATGCTGCGGCAGGAGCAACGATGAGCATACACTGACACGGATAATCCCGCATAATTCATAGCGCTCGCTGCACTGCTTCTTTAAGATTACTTGCATACTGGTCTGTTGGGCGCTGTACCGCTTCTTCAGAAACATACATGCACTTCTAGTTGCATGTTCGCGAAGGTTGCTAACGCTAACGCCTACGAGCTCCTGTTTGTTGGAAGCTGCGATGTACTATCAGTGCGCACGTTCGTGGACCGCTACAGGCTGTAACCCGTGTTGATACACGAGTTGTACTTTAGGCGAACAATTGCGGTTGATTGGTAAGCAGTTTCTCCCGATCCCCGGCAGATGGAGGTCAGTTCGCACCGTTCGTCTCCAAGGACTCCGAGCTGTACGTGTTTGCGACGGATCTCTGCAGGTACGTAGTTCTGGCTCACGTCTGTTACGCGAAGTGTGCTTGTATTCGAGCAACACCTAGAACACGGTTTTTTAGCTCCTTTCAACCGAGGAAAAGAAAAAGAGAAGAATGTGGGCCCCGCGTTTAGCTCTCCACCTCCTCACGATGCTGTCACATCATGTCTGCAGCAAGAACCGTGTCTTTTTAATGAGGTTTGAGCGGTGTGACTGCTGCTTAAGAGGTGTTGGTTTTACTACCTCTATCTCTATTCTCTATCGGCGTCTTCGGTGTCAACGTGGCATACAGGACATTCCCATAATTCGTTGCATGCGGCCGTTTGGTTTCTTTTCGGCAACTGGTCTGTCGCTGTTTAACCCACCCAGGTCGATGCGCTTCAACTACGAGAGGGACACCGAGGTGCACGGCCTGAAGACGATGCGGTTCACGCCGCCGGCGACCCTGTTCGCGTCGGCCGACGAGGACGAGAACAACCGCTGCTTCTGCACCACGTCGACGTGCCCCAAGAGCGGCGTCGTGTACGTGTCCACCTGCCAGAAGGGAGCCCCCATCGTGCTCTCGTCGCCGCACTTCTACCTGGGCGACAACGAGTACGTGAACGGCGTCGCCGGGCTCAGTCCCGTCAAGGAGCGGCACGAGACGCTTCCTCGACATCCATCCCGTAAGTGCTGCTCTAACCGTAAATGCGCCGTGACACGTCTCGAAGCGTCCCCGAAGCATGTTTGTCTCGTACGTGTAACACGTCTCCAGACAGTCTTTGGGTGACCTATGTGACAGCGGCCGTTGCACCATGAAAGAGACACGCCTCGGACACTGTCTTTAGGCTGTCTTTCTGTACGATGTGGCAGAGCAAAACGATACTCGCATGAGCTTCAAGACACCGCATCCGAAACTCAGAAAGTCGCATTTTTTCACCAAGCATAAAGCCGAAAAATGGCAGCCTCTACAAAGATATCTGAGAATGGAGTGCCGATGCTGTAAGCGTAGTCTTTTAAGGGTTTGTAATCCTTGCTAGGTTAACTGACGATCAACACAGCTCGCGGACATTCCAGCTATCCCTCCCTGGGGACCATAGATGCATCTGGATGCTTGCAGTGTAGCGGCAAACGTGTCGGGTGGTAACCTGCCCCACCTATAGCCTATAAAGCATTCACACCTTCCACTTTAAATGTTGCTCCACACTCCGTCTCTCGTTAAATAGTCCAACTCACCAGTTTTGTGCAAGCTATCACGCTTCTCTGGGCCTTTCCACCAATCTTCTAACCTTTGGTGACTACTTTGATGGTCAAGGTTACCTGCATTTTGTTTCACAAGTGGCGTGCCACATTGTCATAAAGAACATGCATTGCATAAGCGCTCGCGCGCTATAAGACCCTTTCTGAAGCCGTGCGCTCGCTTCTGTAGCCCTCGGGGCACTTGAGGTACACTCCGCGGGACTCTCCTGCAGTATAACCTTTAGTGGTATACTTTTTAGAGCAATACAGTACTTTGCTTCGGAGTGGCTTGGCAAAGAACGTAGGCTGAGTCCCACGCGGGTCGATTCTAGAGCGAATGAGAGAAGCGCGTGACTGCTCTCCAAAGGAAGAGTACATCGACAGTACCAGGTCACGTGCCTCGCTTTTATGCTCTGATTGGCTCGCTGTGGCCGCAGCTTTTGCCATTTGCCAAGTTGTGCTCAGAATGGAGTATCGAAGCTATACTTCGTTTCAGCTTCCGTCCGAGCGCAGCCAAAGGCTGAGGGACGGTTCGCAACTTCGAGAAGAGCATTCCTACGCATCATAAAGTAGTCCGCAAAAGTAATATTTTTAAAATAACTGTTTTGTGCGTAAACATTGCACAATATTCCAGATGTGTACTGCTGAGAATGATTTGCAACTAAAGGAATTAAATATCTGAAGTTTATGTTTTAATAATATATGTAAACGCATGTGGTTTGGTGAAAACACGTACATCCGCTGGCAACACGGCTGCAGCGCTCGGTTTTTCGGAGTGATTTCGCTCCCGTAATGGCCGAATCATGTGCTTCGCTCGTTTCCTTACCGAGTCGCTTCAAAACGTCCTTTCGCAAAGGCACGTTTGGGCGTCAGGCGCGAGAGGTTGTGATGAATATCTACTTTCAAATTCGGCAGGAGACTCCGGCCGCGTCGTACCGCGAATGCGTTGTAAACAAGGAAAGCGTCCGGGCCACTACAATTCACTGATACGCGGCGAAGTCAGGGCACCCCTTTACCTGCCGATCACATTGAACGCCGAGAAGCTGGTGGAAAGGACTGCGCCTCGAGCTCTGGTATATCCAGACAATATAAGGAAACATCAACGGCCGGGTCATCGGGCACCTTGCAATGTGTACTTACATCTCGAAACTATGCCGAAATGCCGAACAGGCGGAAAGCTCGGACACAGACGGCAGCGGCCAGCCTACGTACTGACATCCCCTGTGACGAAATTTCAGAACGTGAAAGGGCACTTTTAAACCTGTAGCAGACGATACCGTTGATACACCCGTAGCAGACGAAATACTCGGCGAGCGCGGGCGGCGCGGACCGGCGCAGCGGAGTGATACAAAAGTGCAGGCGAGATCGCGTGACCTATTGCCGGCGTGTGGTTGGCTCCGGCCACACGTAGCTTTGGCTGCGCTCGGACGGAAGCTGAAACGAAGTATAAAACCTTTAACCTCCCACCAGAAATCGCGCAGTCGTTTGTTCCGCCAGAAATTCTGATCCACTGCGTCACGAACGCACAAAAAAGTTTGTGCTAGAAAGTTTCTTTCACCTTCTTTTTCAGCTCACGGGTCTGGTGCTAAGGGCATCTAAGAGGCTACAGATCAACATCGATCTCAAGAATTACGACAAGCTGCAGTGAGTAAAACTCATTAAAATTTTTACCCCACGCCCCCAAGACAAAAAGAAAATGACTAGTTTTTAGTTTACAAATTTATTATTTGCAGTTTAGAAAACTTACGGCTCACAGTTGCCACTTTACCTCCAGCAACCTCCCCATATCCTCACCCTTTTCATGCTTTCACAAAGAGATTTATATACGATGATTTTATTTCGCCTTGTAGAAATATTTTTGAACAATTGCAACGCTTTTTGGTTGGTTTTTATGTCATAACTCTGGTTTAACGAAAAAACATAAACGTAAAATATACCAAAATATCCAACTTTTTGAACCACTTTTGATGTGAAACCAAAACTTATATAGTTACGAGATTTATACAATTCAGTCATAAAATCAGACGATGAAGACAACGAGACATGGCAATTGTTTGGGCAATAGATGCCGTTGAATCAGCGCAGCAGGCAAGTCTGGTATCAAAATTCCTGAAACGCTTTTCCATGCTACCATTATCATGTGAACCTTGCATGCCATCGCAAACCAAATCGGCTTATAAAAATACCGTGAAATTTTGATTGACGTGTAAGTCACTACGCTTAATTACAGCTTGCTTTAACAGCCAGAAACATGCGTCTTTATATTATCTCCCCGATTTTTGTTAATGTATATTGAATCGATAATTTGAAAATTATCATCAACGATAAAGTCAAACATTCACATGCTTTTGTTGCTCGTTTCAGACTGCTGAAAAATGTTGAAGACACCGTGTTTCCAGTGGCATGGATTGAAGAGGTATCTATACAGTGTATTTCGACGCGATTGCGACATCTACAGAGTGTCCCAAAATTTATAGAGGGTTCTTTTTCACCGCAAAAATAAACTATGCATCACCGAACGCTCATTCTCCGCCCTGATGTAGCCCCAGGGTCCGAACCGGACGCCAAAGTTACAGAACTAATCATTATCGTATTCAAAAATTATAAGAGATTTTTCTTTTTAATTTATATGGGAAAATGGTGGGGAGCTCTCAAACACATGGAGCTGAATGGCGCAAGTTACTTAAAACGCAAAAGCGGACCTATTTTCCTATTGAATGAGGTTAAAAATCCAGTAGAAACTCTGCCCCAGCTCGAGTATTCTGCCTTCGATGCCGCTTCACAGCTAACTGCTGAACGTTAAGACGCCCGAAAACAATCATCTAATACCTGAAGGTGGGCAGCAGCACGGCCCTGGAAATTTAAGCGTGCCTTTGTTGAGCTCACCTCCACAGCGGACGCATTTAAAACAGAAGGTCTACTATCCTTCGCCCGACACATCAAAATGGTGGACCATCTATTGCACTGTTGCCAGACCTCAGCTATGGTTGCTATAGATCGTCCGCATCTTCCGAAGACTTTGAGACTTCGAGTACAGACGGCATCGGCAATCACTGGCTAAGATCCCAGCAAAAACGGTGATGCGCAAAGCTCGAAGAACTAAACATTGAAGGTATATACATGACTTGCACGGGGTTTCGACAACTGACCTGATGTAGTTACGTTAGCTGGTGGTCATACCTACGTCTTTTTGCCGAGAAAAATTAATTCGGTAGTGCAAAACGTATTCTGCAGAAGGTACGCACTCAACAGCGAGGCCTCCAAGGGAGCTCTGACTTCAATATGAACGCTTTCAACGAAACATATTTTCTGAAGGAGTCCATGCATGAAGTTGAGCCTAAAGCAATTGATAAACTTCCCCAAAACTTTTGAATTTTTTTCACCGTAGAAATACGAAAAACCTCAAACCGAAACTAACTTGCAACTTTACTTGTCATGCCATCTTGTCGTGACGTCAGGTTTTGTATTATTAACACCAGCACATGGGCAGCTGCCGCCTGTTTCGTCCAGCGTCAGAAGCAGTCGGAAGGCCATCGAGCTCGTCTGTAGGAAACTATGGACTGCGATTCATCAAGCTTGTCTGAATCAAGCAATGACCGGCAAATGTTTCAAGATTTTCCAGCGCGAGATTGGCCAGACTTCGGATGATTCGTCGTTCGGGTTCGATCTGCCTCCATTGCTTCCGAGGGGCCACCCGTAGCGGCTGCATTCACGATACGCCGACATGTGGACCCATGGGCTGCTTCAAAAGCAGAGCCGTCTGGAAGGTTTGTTTGCGAACTGGCTAGCAAACAAGTCGGTCGGAAACCGATGAGATGTCACTCTGCCTATGAATTTGCTGTGCTTTTGCACCCCATAGCACAGCACCGATTCTCTCCACTTTCCATCGCACGCCGCAAGAGCATAAACCAGACAATCCTTAAATCACGATTAGACGATCACTATCGCTTCAACATTCAGCGCGCAACGCCATGGAGGAGGGAGCGTCTGCTCTCGGATACATTTAACGTCACGATGATCCCAGCGCCGCCGCTGCCCGTTGTCGCACACTAGAGCGGCAGGTAGTGATTCGGAAGGGTAGGCGTAAACTTCAAAAGTGATTTTCTGGCAAGAAAAATGCATGTTTTGAAAATATATCTGGAAGATATACTCAGGAGTGGATATTTGGGGCATGGTGAAAATTTTATAAAAATCGATGACCATCAATATTTTGTCGGAGCTGCTCTTTAATTGCCGCTGATGTGATGTCACTGCAAGCCATGTGTAGACGGCCGCCTTGTGCACCAAAGCAGGATAGCTGTGAAAAGAGGCTAAGCCAAGGGACTATGAAAGCGGGTCGAACAAAAATCGACAGTGTAATTGCTCAAAGTCTTGAACTCTCGTCACCTGTTTCCTGGACATGCGCCTTGTGTGGTTTGTGTCTTGCAGAGCGTCGAGCTGAGTCCCCCACTCGCGGAGGAGTTAAAACAGAAGGTGGAAATGCCGCAGCAGTTGGGTAACGGCACCATCGCCACGGCCATGGTGGTCGAGGGGCATCGGCTGCTCCATCTGCGTCGTCATGATCTTCCTGCTATACCTCAAGGTAAGTCACATACGAAATTGCGCAGTAGAGCTTCTCTTCGACAATTTATGACCTTAGAGCTGGGCGCTTCAGCGATAAGCACTAGTGGCAGTTACCTCAATATGAGCCTCAAGGAAAACTCCACTTTGCATGTAACCGGAAATGATTTCCGCGCGAGGGACGCTTGAATACTGTCTGTCCATAGTGCCAAGAGCCGACCTGACGCCTTCCACATAATATCTTCCGAATTTTTTTTTAATTCTTAAATAATTTATTTTACATTCTAAAGTCACTCTAAAATCATTGCATGAAATCTCTGCTTTTATTGTCCGTATTAAAGATCTTAAAGGTGCCCTGAGGAGGTTTCTGAGATTGTCTAAATATGGCGATAACTCACTCTGCGGGCTCTAAGCATCCTAGAAATCCATAAATCATAACGATGCGCGGCCGATTTCCCTATTAAAATAGCAATCAAAGATCGAACACACCGAGGTTATCTCCGGCAATGGGAAGAGCATTGTTCTGTCTGCCAGGACGACATGTGACCAATGAAAACGCGACATTTCGTTGAGATTGGAAACGCTGTTATTACAAAATGTGAATGCTTTTGTAGATGATAAAAGCAAATAAGAGTAGTCGAAAGACGTTTTTCTGTTGTTGTTTTCGAGGAGGGAGCATAATACTGCAATTATCGTCTCAAAAACAACGCATCTATGTTTTTGTTTTGTTTTTGGTCTTTCATGGTAGTGATATGTCCGGTCGTCAGCCTCGAGCGCGTGCTCGCTGGTTTGAATCGTAGTCCAGGCTGTATGGGCAACGAGCCGCGCGCATTCGAGATATCACTCCGGGGTTCCACCGGTCGGAAGCGCGAGAATCCTTCGCTTGCTATTGGCTGACAGTGGTCCTGGTTTCGGAACATCGCCGGAGATGACCTCGGTGTGTTGCGATCTTTGATTGTTTTTCTAATAGGAAATCGGCCGCGTATTGTCACGATTTAGGGACTTTTATGATGCTTAGAGCCAACAGAGTGAGTTATCGTCCAGATTTGGGCGATCGCAGAAGCCTCCTCGTGGGCATATTTAAAAGGAATCAAAGCTGCGCGCGTGCACAGCTTTGATCGGCGCTCAAGGTGCGCTAGCGCTCAGGCACACATAGCTTCGACACTGCCTCTTAATCAATCATGGTTCCCACTTGCTTTGACCTCACTGTCACAGAAAGTTTCCCCAAGTACATACAATTGCATACGGGACATGTGTCCTGCTCCTATTAGCGAGCATTGTAACTGTAACCCTGCTAAAGTTACCTCCGTGGCGGTCTGAAATATCGGTTCTACTTCTAGAGGGGGCGAACTCCCCCCACCCCTTCTTCGTGGTGTGAATGCGCCTTTAGGCATCGATGGATGGATGGATGGATGCTCGACCGCACAATTTATAACGGGCGGTAGCTTGCGCCACCTAGCGTACATCTTCCTGCTTAAAATCATTGTTGCCAGTTATTTGAGCCTTTATTCGATATCGCGGCCGAACAGTTTTCCATCCTCAGAAACTGTTATAACAGTTCGTGATACAGCAAAACGATGTCCCTCGAGCTTCCTGACACCCAATCTAAAACTCAGCAAGTCGTAGTTCGATCGCTCCTCGCGCCTGCTCAGCTACAAGTACCGAAACGGCTGCGCCCCAGCAAACTCGGAAGAACGAAGTACGATGCCCTAAGCGTAGGCTCATATGATAGCTCTAGTTCCTTCTACACCTCTTACGTCTCCTTCAGTCGAATGTACATAGCCTGTGCAAATTCCACGTGCGTAACGTTTCCTGTGTTCCCTTTTAGGGGCAAATCTCGGACGGCTGGCATCAGCTCCGAGCAGCTGCA
The DNA here is from genome assembly GCA_037355805.1 of Ixodes ricinus. NCBI lineage: Eukaryota > Metazoa > Arthropoda > Arachnida > Ixodida > Ixodidae > Ixodes > Ixodes ricinus. The sequence goes on from JAZHYW010038519.1 coordinate 11,531, forward strand.
CTGCTCCAAAACACCCGTAGCGTCAACTACAGTCGTCGTCCCCACCGGTAGCTTCCTCGTGACGAGAGCGGTGCCTTCAAAGCGTGGAAGCTATGCAACTCATCTCTTTGCGCCGCCCGTCGATGGCACTGTCACTCCAGGAAGAGACGCTGAAACTAGTCACGGGGAGAAAAACCGCTCACAGCTTTACCCTCTTCAGGAGTCTTGTTCGTACTATGTTGTGGTCCTCAAGCGCAGTCTGAAGCAAACCACCTGAACAACGGGCCTCGAGCATTAAGTGCCGCCGACGATTGGATGGATGGACAATGGCTAAACTTCTTATGAATTGGTAGGCACATTGCGCCCCCTGATACTCCGTTCACCCCTAAACTGTCAGCGCGGATGGAAACTACGGGGTTGTAGGACCAGTCATACTTTATCTTCAGTCACGTGATCACGCTTCCTCCACCACACCCACGCGCGGAGTGCGGGGTCCGGCTATTGATGGGCAGTGAGTTCATTGGTTCGACCTGTGCCGTAGCTTCCACAGCACTGTCAGCTTAGGGGTGATCGGAGTACATACAGTGTTTACATTCTGACTATGCCACTCTCTTGGTGTCCATAGGGCTCAGATGCATTGTGAAACTTTACTGCTGCAAACATCAGTCCACGCTCTTTTTCTTTTTGCTGGACGAAGCCATCTCTGGCATTTTGCGTTAAGCGGACTTGGAACGCGAACGCTTATCCTGATACTTAGTGCTGGGAACCTATAAAGGTGCCTTGAAGTTAGATTGAGTTCGTAGAGCACAGCGGATGCACGCACCAAGGTGCACGACCAATCGGGCGATGCATCACTTGATCTGAGGTTGGCTCCATGTCTGATTGCCACGTCACTTGATGCAGTGAATGATAACACACCAAACAGCAGTGGTCTCCAATGTGGCACGGCGTCAAGCAGGAAGTTTCCAGTTTTCATTTTTATTCATTGTCTGCGTTTTCCCCATACGAATCAAATCAATCGCACGCAGACTTTAATAAATACTGTAGCTCTTGACTAACGTAAGATCATTCTTTTATTCCGGCTGTTCTGGTCTCCGCTCCCAGTAAACCATCAGACCATTACACTATTTTACAAAAAGTAACGTCCAACAAGAGACAAAAACGCAGTACAGCGGCGCCTTGTAGCTTTGGCAAGCGGGGACAGTTCGGGCACGAACTTCGAACATCGAAAATAGCAGCTCCGAGAAACGCCGGTGTGCAGATGATACAAAATCGAGCCCTCCGATAAGTGCTACCACAACAAGATGCAACAATAAATCCACTGGACCAAATTAAAACACGTGCGAGCAAAGTGACGGTCATACTCTGACCAACAGGTGGTTGCCGATCGACGTCAGCAACCACCTAAGTGACTGCTCGTGGAATAGCTGCGACTCTTGTAAAGTGCGTATCAGGGAACATCAATGATGCAGGTCATCGACGGCGAACTACTTCTGCTCTGTATGCTAACATCCATTCCTTCTACCGGTTTTCCCCCTAGTATAGTATATTATTGTTTAGTTACGAGCGAACCAGTGTAGCCGATCGAAATCTACGTCGTCACTGAAGGATCATCTATGAAGCACTTCCGTCAATTGTTGTTGCTCTTCGGGACCAAGGGACCACCATGGATGCACCAGACTCTTTCACATGTGCCTAATATTGACCGTTCATACCTCATGTCGGTGTCGCGTCCACGTTACGCCAACAGGCCTGCTGGAAGGCGATAGGATTCATTAAACTTTCATTGTTTGAGAGATGTCTTTTCTTGGATTGTGCCTCGAAGCAAAACGGCTAGATTAAGAAGGCTGTCGTGCCGAATTAGTAACGTCACCTAAAGAAGGCCAACGCGGGGCACCGATTGAACAGGAGTGTTGCGTCAGGCTAAGATGTAAAACAAAAAAAGAAGAAAAGATCTAGATAGTCGGATTGTTTTCCTAAGATTGAACAGATTGTTACAATCGAGAACACTGCAAGCAAACGTACGCAGATGTGTGCTTTTTGCGTAGCGTTACCTGCAATAAAGTGGAGATTTTTGCCAGTTGGCTCATTGCAAACAAAAAGCGCCGAAAAAATACAGGGACACAGACGAAGGGAAACAGAAGGACAAGGCGCACTCTCAACTGAAGTGCCTAATAAGGAACAGCTAAGTCAGAACTTCAGTTGAGAGTGCGCCTTGTCACTAGTTGTACCACTTCGGTCTGTGTCCCTGTATTTTTTCGGCGCTTTTTGTTTGCGTTACCTCAAGCTACACGTGGGTGGGCCAAGGCGAAGCTATTTGCGGGCGCTGAAGAATATATGTGCTTCGAAGGTGCAGCGCAGAGTTTCCATAGCAATGCCGCTACGCTAAAACTGCGTAATAAGAGGCTAACCTACCTAGGGACAACAATTTCATTTCGCAAGCGCTACGGCCCGTGCGAGACGATTGAAAAAGCACAAGATCTCTGCGTGGTCGTGCGACCCTGCACTGTTGGAGGCATGCAAGAAAAAAAAGCTCAGCTTAAAACTGGCACTGTACGATTTTCGAAGAAACTTGCTGCCCCCTGTCGTGATAATACGTCGAGAATATTTGGAATACTTTTCTTTCTTGCGCTGTTCCCTATGTTCTCTCAGACACGATGACCGAAGCGTCTGCGCACACGTCTCATGCATCTTCGAAGCACGTTCACCTCATACCTATGTATAAATCGAGCATGTCTAAAGATAGGGTTTTTGTGTACCCAATTTGACGGGACCGTCGTACAGGAAAAAACAGGCCTCAGACAGGAGAGAGTTTTAGGTAACCGTTTTTGCATGCACTACCGCAGAAGACTCGCGCATGGCGCAGTGCGTACCGGAGCTCCCCCATCATACCGTATCGAATGTGTAAAAATGATCAGATAAAATTAGCGCAAACGACAAAGAGAGAAAGGTAGGACAGGACAGAGCGCTACTCACAACCGACGTTTTAATAGAAAAAGACAATAAGGAAAGTGACATTTTTAACATTAAAAGGAAGAGGAAAACCCATCAAAAATTACGACCGCGCCTAGGTTGTCTGTGATAAAAGAAGAAGAAAAACGCCAAAATCGTGACTTCCTTTAGTCGCTGTACTAAAGGAAGAAGATATAAGAAAAATCTCAGAAAATAAACCAGAACATGCAGATGGTGAGACCCTTCGTCGGACCTAATGTAGAGACACAAGAATAAAAATTCTATCTTAATGTACACCTACACCTTCTTGCGGCGTATGGATCATTACTGGTGGAGTTCAAGCTAGTGTAGTTCTTTTGGTGAAAGGGTCACCGAAGGGGCGCTGATGCAGGTGTTCCCGCGCGCGATGATGGTTTGCGCCTCGAAAAGTTCTCTAGCTCGTTTGTCGCCGTAACGCCTCAGCACTTTGGTGTTGTTCAACAAAGACGCGAGGCAGTGACAGTCTCGTACATGCACGGCGAGGTGTCCTGCTTGGTGACGACTTTGGTGCAAAGGGCATGTTCTCTAAGACGTTCATTAACACATCGCCCAGTCTGTCCCACATAAACTTTCCCGCATCGTCACTTTTGTGGCATGAAGTATTAGCTGTGTGACCAGGCTTCTTTGTAGTAGCACCAAGTCGGCTGTCCAACATAATCGACGACGGCCACAGAAGGCCATGTTAGGGAAGCTCATATCGAAACCAATGCGGCTTATTCCAGCCAACAGCAGTGTTGGCCGAGGTTCCAGTAAAGTGCGTACGGTCTACCAAATACTCTCGAATCTTGATATGCGAAATGGCGTCTTCCAGTTCATTCTGCTGCTGCGTGCCGCCGTTAGCTTCCACAACCTGCACCGTCATGCAGCCAGCGGTCAGAAAGAATCGTAGCACTTGTAGGAAGCGCGAAGTGTGCCTTTATTTACGGGAATTACCGAAAGTAACCGAACGATGGAAAAAATGAAAGACTTTACAACTCCCTGTAATGCCGAATTAGAGCGCAGCTCTTGGGGAGGAGAAGGGCATGGAGGGCACGCCCTCGTCCTCCCCTCCTCCCTCTCCTCCTCATCCATCCTCCTCCCTCGTGACGTCACTCGTGACCCTAGCGACCCTCATGACGCTACTCGTGACCTAGGGTCACGAGTGACGTCACGGTCACCTCGTGACGTCACGTGTGAGATCATTATGGGAAACGTCCCATAATGCAACGCGCGGTTGCGCTGACGGCGACGCCGCTAAAGCCGGAAACGGCCGCGTAAGAGCTGCGCTCTAAAAGTGACACGCAACCTTCCGGTGGGGATCGCATGACCTCCCACAGAATTGAATTTATTTGGGATGGCTCGGAACGCCTGCTGCGGAAACGTTTATGGGAAAATGGGGTATGGTAGCAAATACAGACAAGCTCCTGAAAAGAGTGGCAGTAGCGAGTGCGGTGTTTAGAGGGACAGGCCATGACCTTGAACATTTTCACACAAAAGAACAGGAATTCACCTGAGACGAGACGTCGATCGTGCCCACTAACGTGGATCTTCTCAGCTGAAGTCTTCCGTGCTTGGTGCTTAGTTTTCATGTAATTTGGCGCTAATCGCTCTTCATTCTCCATGGGCGCTGCCCCATGCGGCACCCAAATTCAACGTAAACAAGCAAAAAGCGGAAAACCAGAAAACGGAGGTAAGTATAGAGCTGTAACAAACACAGGATGCCTATCTGGCGGCCTGCGTAATTATGATTGCATGTACTCGGCAGAACAGCGTTATGCCCTTCTTTTTTTCTTTTTTTTTTCTTTTCTGAGAAAGAGAGGAACAATAAGGAGTTTTTCGTTTACCGCGTATCCGCTCCGCTAAGCCCTCAGCAACGAAGAAGCCGCTACTGCGCCTGCGCGCCGATGCCCTTGACTGTTGAGTTCCTGGTACCGTAGCGGGTTACGGGGAGCGTTGCGGGACCGCGAAAAACGATCTACGGATTATTAGGGAGTTGTAGTACATCGTTTTTTCCTCCGCTACTGTACCCGTGAAGAAAACGCTGCAGCTGCGCGTGCGCGCCGCCAGCCTTGTCTGCATCAGTTCAAGGTCTTGTGGCGGATCACGGGCGCTATCCGGGTGCTTGAGCGGGCTGCGGAAACGGTCTACTGCAACTCCCTAATGTCTGATGAGACGTATCTCTAATCTAGCGAGTGACCGACCATCGACGAACTTCGCGCCTTTACCTCTTGACTCACTTGCTCTCCACCAGATGTCTCTACAGGTCTGTCCAATATGTCTCGCATGTACTTGTTGCAGACGTCCCAACGAAAACCGCGCTGTGCTCTGATGCGAGCCTGAATGGCTTTTTTTCTGTTCTAGGCCTGTGTAGAGTGTCGCGAACTTTGTCAGACAGATTTTTCGGTCGAGCTTTGGGGTTCGACTTGTTCGAACCAGTTCGTGAACCTTCGTAGCACAACCAGATTCGGCGGTTCGACCACTGATCTATTGTAGTAGGCTGGATCGCGGATGGAGTCCGCCAGTGTCGCCACCGGCGGCCCATTTGCTGACACCAGGCCAGCCACATGCAGGTCTATGGGAGAAATCAATGCAAGTGCATTTATGAGAAGCTTGTGCCAAGTGTCTCATAATGAAACTTTTATGAGGCTCGGCCAGGAACGTTAGACACATTTTACCGTCGGACGTAACTGCTGAAAGTTTGTAATTAGTAATTACATGGTGCTTACCTCTGTCGTCCGCTACAGTAGACGGAGTCGTCACCATAGCAATTCCACTTCGTGCCTTCATGCTTCGTGGATCCGATTTTGTTTAAAATAAGTCGCAAACACAGGCATTTTACTATGAGATGTGATCTAAAAATAAGAAAAGTTTCTTCAGCAAGCAAATGCTGGCTTGCCGCAGGTTATCGTCTATACTTTGATTTCCGGCGCGCCATTACAAGGTTGCGCGGACACCCACCTGTTCAATTCGTGCGACTTTATTTCGCAGCGAGAAAAACAGGATCGATGCGAGCCTCGGCATCAAACTGCTGAAACCGCTGACAGGAAAAGGATCAGTCATATCACAGGTATAGAGGCATTTATTCAATATATTAATCAGATCAAAAAAGTTTGAAAAGCAACATCCACTACAAGTAGATGGGCGCTGTATCACTCATACTCTTTTTTCAAGGTTTCCGTAAGGCAACCGGCACTTCTGGAACAGTGGGTTCATAACATCAGAAGAGAAACTGGAGGCCTGGAAGTCGATCTCTTCTCTCTGCAACGACCACTTCACTGAGGAATGCTTCGATCGCACTGGACGAGTAACCAGGCTCAGAACCGATGCAACGCCAACTCATTCGGCAATTGACACACCACAGAAGGTTAGTTCAGCGGGGCCTTTATAAGTAAATGTGAATGCAAATGCAATATGCCTAGGTCTTGTTACATAGGGCAAATCACTTGAGATTTTAATTTTTTTTTCTTTGAAAACTTTGGTCAAGCAATAAAGCTATTAATAGAAAAAATATCAATTTACTTCATCATATTATCCTTTGCACTTCTAGACTTCTATTAAAATACAAGTAAATTTGCCTTGGATGTTATATGCTTGGGACAAAAAATCTATACCTGCTGCCACGTAATCATGCCGTGGACTGAATGTAATGAGCTAATGAATGACAATACAGCTTCAAGGAAAAAATGTATACAAGCGTAAGCACTTCTGTTGCCACCTGTAACGTTCGTGGGTTACCGGAGAAATGGGCTGGAGTGGGGGGGGGGGAAAGAGGGTTTTTTGGGGCACGAAAGATTGTGGGGAGGATACCTGGACACAAAAGTTGGGGGGGGGGCTCGGGAACGGGGTGGAACACAGGTGTAAGATGGGTTCTGGGAGAGGGCGGCACGAGGGCTGGTCAGTTATGTCAGTCGTTCACTTTCAACCAAACTCTAGCCTGTAAACGTTACATGTTAGCATTGAACAGACAATTATCATACAAAATAGTGTGATGTGATCAATTAATTTTATTCTTTAATGTAAGGTTAATGACACTGTTCCATATATTTTCATGTGCTTATCTCGAAAACCACAGGAAAGGACAATAATGCAGC
>JAZHYW010038520.1:0-16487 GCA_037355805.1 Ixodes ricinus
GAGTTCTCGCAATATCGAATTTGTCCACTTTTCGTAAACCACCCTCTATATATACCGGGTGTTATTTTTTATTCGAAACAAATTTTAAAAAGGCGCATTTACTGCTAAGTTAATGCCCTCTTCACTATAGACCTTTTCCGCTTATTCTCGCCCCCGACCGCCAAGTAGGCATATCCGGTATGGGCGACGAAAAAATATCAAAACGTTTCAACCTGCAAATAGTAAAAAAATAGAGGGAGGCAAAACGAGAATGTGTGACGGTTACGTTTATGTCCTAAATGCCTTCTATTGGCGTGGCGACGGCAAAACAATGTTTTCGCCCATACTGGAAGTGACGACAATTCAAGATGGCGGCGCCCTTGCGAAAAAGGTCTATAAGTTTTTCGAGCTCGGCGGACATTCAAGGGGCAAACAACCGTCATTGTCTGGTGAGTAATTAAATAAAATAGTTAATTGACTCTTTAATTAGTGAAAATAGACACATGGCTTCTATTAGAAACTGACTGAGCGTCATCGAAAACCACTAAATCAACTCCTTTTAGAACGACTTGAAGCTCGTGGGAAACTCGTGGGTGCAGCCAAAGTTACCACTTCTGAGGCAGGCGCAAAGCCAGCATTGGCGGAACGTGGATGATTAGATAGTTATCACGTTCCGTCACTGCTAGCTTTGCGCCTGCGTCGCGAGTGGTAACTTTGACGCGCCTGAGTTTCCCACGAGCTTAAAGGGCTGTGCAACGGTTTTAACGTTGAAAGAATTGCCATACTGCATTTTTTATATTGTTCATGCAAGCCCACGTGACCAAAAACGCGTCACCTTTCCCCGAAAAACTGCTATTCCGCTGCGTAATCGCAAAGCAAAAAACGAATTATTTGCCGATCTGCAGCGCCCGTGGCGGCTACGGGAACTAAAATGATGACGTCTCTGGAGGTACGCGGAAGTCAACAAACCCTGTCCCCCTCCGCTGCAGCACTCGCCGTCAGCCCCGTGACGAACCGTCCTTTGTGTCCATCGCTCACCGCGACCTTCGACGAGGCTAATCCTTTCTAAGTCGTCAATCGCGGAGGAAGCGGCAGGGTTTCTAAAGAGAGTGCCCAAGGGGAAACCACGTGAACCTCCAGAGTACGTCACTCGAAAGTCGCGTGGGGAGTTGAGAGGCACTGCGACCTTCGATTTGTTTCTTTTTTTTTAAATAAGAACTAGCGCTCGGAAGAAAATGCGGTTTTCTGTTTTTCGTTCCATAGGTGACGCAGATTAATTTCCGCGGTTAATTGGCCAAAGTCTGAAAATTGTTGCACAGCCCCTTTAAGGTCGTCCTAAAAAGAGTAGATTCTGTGGTTTTCTAGGACGCTCAGTCAGTTTCTAATAGAAGCCATGTGCCTATTTTCAATAATTGAAAAAGTTACTTAATGAATTTCAGTCAATTACTCACTAGACTGTGACGGTTGTTCACCCTCGAGTATACGCCGAGCTCAAGAAACATACAGCGAAAACAGCGTTCACGTAGCTGTAAGGACGTTTTTTTTTTAAATTGTATCGAATAAAAAATATTACCCGGTATGCAGAGTGTTCCACGTAGCTTCAGCCAAGGTCTAAAATGTTTTGGTGCGATTTAGAAAGTCGAAACCAAACGAATAACTTTGTTAATTGTTTGGAGAAAATCAGGCTATTTTTGTATTTTGCTCAATTAGCTAATTAATTATTATTAATTATTGAACTTTTAAATATTCACTTTAGAGCAAAAGTTCCAATGACAGATTTGTAGAGCGTTCTTGGAAACATCCAATTCAGTGGTTTTCATCAAGAAACTTCTAACACGGTTTGTTTCTCCGGGCTTCCAAAAAAGCGCCCGATTTATGATAAAAACAATAAACTCGAATTTGTCAACAGCGCCCAGTAAACACTGTTCTATTCAGCATGCAGGCCTAGTTTATTCAAGCCACTGCTGAGAGCGCTGCAATACAAGGTGCACATGCACAAAGACACACGTTTTTGTTTTCTCCATAATTCGCAAAGTTTTTTCGAAGTCAATAAAAAAAAAGGTGTTAAAGTTTCTTGAAAACAACCGCTGGATTGAATATTACTGAAGACGCTGTACAACTTTGTCTTTGAAATTTTGCTGTAAATTGGACATTTAAGAAGTTAATTAATTATTCTTAAATAATTAGTTAATTGGACATAATACAAAAAATAGCCTGACTTGCTCCTAATAATGACCAATCTTATTCGTTTGGTTTCGTCCTTCTAAAATGCACCTACATATTTTTAAATTTTGGCTCAAATTACTTGGAATTCTCTCTCTCTCTCTCTCTCTCTCTTTATATATATATATATATATATATATATATATATATATATATATATATATAGAAAGAGAGAGAGAGGGTGTTGTTGAAGTTAGTTATATATCGGAAGTACAATGATGTACGTTTTATCGATGAAGGTATTCTTCATTTTCTTGTCAGAAGTCGAGTGGCCGATAGGTAATATTTCGGCTACCTACAAACGCGTGTGGCCATGCACTGACAACACTCTTAATGAAGTTCAAAATTTGATTTTTCGCATTCTCGTTGCTTCACTTCTATTTTTAAGCGAGCTTATTGCTATGCACTGACGTTTTCGTCGAGACAAGAAATGGCAATAAAACATTTCGCCTTAGCGCCAGCCTGAGTAACGTTCACGTTCACGAAGGGACGAATAATATTAAAATGGTGAGAGTGGTGCATCTTCTTTAATACAGGGATACAAGAGAAAACAAGTTTTTGAAATACTTTATTCAAGTGGCGTTGTCAGAGTCCAGGTGAGCTCTCAGTACGCCCCGGAGGCCCATGAATCTTTTGCTTTCTTTCTTTCTACAATAAACGACGAGGTGGCCAATGCGCGACGTATACTTTTCTCATTCACGAAAGACATGACGCCAAATCACGGGACTCTGACTATCAAGATAGCGAGCGAGGCGTATCATAAATTCGCATAGTGGCATGTGTCTCACTTGTTTGTACAGAAATTAACGTCGCCTTTTAGAGAAGCCACGAAGAATGAGTGTTATCAAAGGACTTCAGTGCACTTTAAGGCTCTGTTGTGCACACTCACCTTCTGCAGCTTGAGAAATCAAGGCAACTTTACTGCAAAAATCGTTTTCTGTATATTCTTATCAAAGTGCACAAATTTAAAGTATTTCTCAGCGCATGCGTGTGCTACAATATGCTGTGATGCCGTTTTACCGACCAGGTGTGTTTTTAGAACTGTTTGCGGGCACAACCAGCTCGTACCTCAACATACAAACAGTGTATTCAACCTGCAACAAACGCACATAAAAGCACCTATTACGCCCTAGATTATCGTAATGTAGTTTTTCTGCGAGTCCAGATATCACCGCTGCCTCCCCGTTTTGTCGGTCTTCCGTTAGTTTGCGTCCGTGTCGTGGCCGGTAGAGTAAACACTCAAGCTTAGCTGGACAATCGGCAGCGGTCAATTCCAAAATCTACAAACACGTCCTATATATAAAAAAAGGATCTTGTGATCAGTATCTGTAAGACAGTCTTGTACGCGTTAGTGAAAAAGAGTAACCGATTACAATTACAATGAGTTTACTGAAAAATGTAAGCGATTACAGTAATCAATTTCGCATCACAAAAGTAATTGAAGAGTTGCCAGAAAGTAATTGATTGCTTTTCACGTTACTTCTGTTTTACTTTTTATCACGAAATAAGAAATGCATGCATACGTTCAGAGTGGTTACATTTGGTTTCTTTTGTAGCGTTAGCTACACTGGCCGGGTTGAGCAGTTTCGCGTGGCTCTCATAATGAGCCGTGCTCATTATGAAAGCCACGCGCACGCACGTGGCCACGCGCCACGCGCGAGCGACGCGCGGCGGCGGTGGCGCCTCTACCGCCGCCGCGCGCTTTGCATAATGAGCACGGCTCATTATGAGAGCCACGCGAAGCTGCCGCCGGGCGCTCCGCCGCCGCCGCGCCCCAGAGCCCGCCTCGCCGGTCTGCGCATTCCAGAGAAGTGACGTCATAGCCGCGGCGAGACGCAGTAGCGCCGCCGCGTGCCCAGCTGTCCGCCTCCGTTGCGCAGTAGCCAAGTCTGACGCTGCACCGGAGCCTCTTGATAGCGCCTCTCATTTTGTGCGCATAAGATCACGCTACGTATATCCTGGCATAGCCGAGCTAAGCCACCGCAATTTTTGTTTCTTTCGAGTTGGAATGAGGGGGGGGGGGGGGGGGGGTCTTTGTTGTTGCTAGATGAGGTCAGTGCAGACCGTAGTCGCTCTACGCCACGGCAAACCCGGATCATTACAAGCCGTACACAGAAAACGAGGCACTCTCGACCAGCTCGAAAGTCAAAACATCACTACTGAGCGCGTTAACATTCTAATCCTTCTGGTAACTTGGCATCTTCTTTAAGTTGTTTAGGGGTAAAAAAGTGTCCAAAATTGGTGCAACATAGACGAAGGAGGTACGGGCAGACAGAAAAATTTTTGCGTAAAAGCTTGACTCAATAATTTTTACTCTTTCGATAACATAATTGATTACTTGAAATTTATTAAAGAAAATAATAATTGAATTACAGCGAACGTGACCACAGGAAAAAAATTAATTGAAGCGTTAGAACGTTACATTAAAATGTAATTTATTAGAAGTAATCAGTTACTTGTAACTCGTTACGTACAAGGCGCTCCCTTGCCGATCCCTCTCCAGTGTATATAAAAAAACGAAATCCGCAATGAATGCAAGTCATCATGGTATAGGCCTCCTGCGCTGAAGCTTTTAACCAGCTGTGGCCCCGCCCTCTTTTTGGGTAGTACAAGCTCACTTGACCGGGACCCGGCACTACTTATAGCGCCTTCATTGAGCTTTTTCTTTCTGTGTAGTGCTCAAGTACGGAATAACAACTTTCGACGTCTGAAATCGGCTAGATTCAACGCCGCAAGATAATCGAAAGTGTCAGATGCATGCCACCACCATTGGGGTTACGCGTCTTTTACCTCTGTGTGGTAACGTCAAGACATCTGGCGTCCCGAGGCTTTTCTTTCCCTCTTTTTTTCTTTTTTCTTGAACGTATAAAACAGCGTCTCATAGCTCACGTGGGCTCACGCTCTTATCGTCTTAACTTTTACTCGACGCAGTTTAAGTTTGGTCTTTACTGACATTTTCCTCGTGACCTCGCGTTCCGCCCTATACAGCAGGCACGCTTTTACATAAGTGACAGTTTGAGACGCTAAAGTTTGTACTACCATAGCCTTCTATATACTGACAAAGCCTGGCAGATCGTCACGAGATGCGGCCGCCGAAATGGAAAAGGTAGAGCGGCAGACAACGATTGGAGAGGAGAGCCACATGACCGGCGCTCCGCTGCGGCGAGACACCAAAACACAGCGTATCGCCGCTGCCGCGAGACGCTTGCGGCGAAACGCGAGGACCCGGAAGTGTGTTTCGGGTCCTCGCCACTGCAAAACTGTGCGCTGACGTCCAGGTTTCCCGAGAAATGGCTCTTTGATGCTCTGTACTACCAGATACTCGCGCTCCAAATCTGCGACCGGGTACTCCATGGCTCCGTCGCCGAACCGCCAGGATTTGTGAGCATAGGGAGGCTATGGTACTACCCAAAACAGGTCCTAACAAGTCTTTTTTCCGAGCGCCCCTGGGAAACGCAGGAGGCCTATGGTTCCAGAGAGCCTAGCTTTAAGAAGGGAGCAACTCTAATAATGAAGCTTGTTTTCATTTGAATGGCGAACGCTTCCTGGACAGATTGCTTGCGAGTGCGCATGCGTTGCGTTGTTGACTGGTGATGAGTAAAGCGGCGGAAAGACGTAGACGCTCGCAGCAACATATCCTTGTGGCAACACCTCATCAGTGCTAAATTTTCCTGCGTCCCTAAAGAAGGCCACCAGAGTGCATAGATTGGAAACGAGTTCTGTGTTAGTGTAAAGCTGGAACTTCTCTTCAATGAGTAAGAACCCGATTCCCAGCCAAATTCTGACACCGCAGTGGCGTACACCAAGTGCCCTAGGGTGGACTTTTTTAGGCCGTGTTCCAAATCTTACTCGAATGAATCCGAGTTACTCTGGCGGGTCATGTCTCGTTACAAGACGGATACTGGATGCGTGTAGGTTTGCAAGCACCAAGGTACAGAACCTTTACCCTAGAGTGAGATCGACTAAATTTTGGAACACGGACTTAGTGGCGTGGTAAATTTCAGCACTTAGGTTTTATTATCCAGGAGGTGTTGCTTCCAAACGATCAACGCCTTTGTCACCTCCACGAAGATCGAATTGCAAACACCGCCCCTAAACCACGAAACTCCCGGTAGAGTGGTAGTAAGCGCTCTGAAGTCTAGCAACATGATCCTTGGCTTCTCGCAGGCGTACGGCCAGCCGCCGGCGTCCATCGGCTGGCGTCCAGTGGCTTTGGGTTCTCCCCTGGAAGGCGGCGGCGCCATGGTGCTCCAGATGCACGGCCAGGGTTCCATCGGGGATCCGCTGGCTGACGTGGTCGGCGTTCGCCGCCTCCTGCCCAACGGCACGCTGGTCCTCGAGCCGTTCTCGGCGCAGAAGGCGCGCTTCCACTCGGGCGTCTTCCAGTGTGTCGCCAGCAACGAAGTCGGCACTATCGTCTCCAGAGACGTTCATCTCAGAGGAGGTGGGCAGAATGCTTTGGGCTTATGCTTTTTTTGCGCCAGAAGGTTTCTCGGTTGATACGCGCATGTGCATTGTTGCTTTGGGTAGCTGCCGGTCTAGTTGACACCGATATAGTATATGGATTTCTTGAGAGACTTACTGACACAGGTGATTCATCAAGAAAATGTATGGTTGTCTATTGTTTCACTGCTTGCCATTTTTAAATTACATTGAATTGTTGGCAATAAATGAGGTAATTGTAGGCTTAGTGTAATGTTAAGTAATATGACACTACATAAAACGAAAGCGAAAATGTTCAGAAGTGAAACAAATGTTTGAAAAAGTAGACTTACAGGGTTGACTGTATAAGTGTTTTGTTGCCTACACATTCTAATTTTGAATATTTTCAGTTTCCTTACCAAAGTCACAGGTTATTCAACGTCTTGGTAAACTTTCACTGGCTCACCTGCACCCTCACTGTTTTCCTTTAAGTAGGCTTAACAGTACTATATGCAGGGTGTTTTAATACCCAGGCTGGATCTAAATTGGGTCCTTAAAATCGGCGCCTGTACGTAGAAATCTAAACTTTACGCCACAGTTGTATTTCAGAGCGCGATTTTATCATGCACATTTTACAAAGCGTAGCTCCCTTGCTATAAAAAAATAGAGTGAAAACACTAGTCAAGGTGAACGGCAGACGGAGACGCAGACGACCGAGTCGAGTGACGGGGGCGTGTTTGGCACCCGTCGGGAACATACAGCTTCCGTTAAGGCCATCACAACAGCAGGGTACTTATACGCCCATTGTCGTGTGTATCAGTGTGCGCCAGAAATTTTCAGGCTAACCGCCGAATTCACAAACCTCACTCCAATTGAGGCGCCCCTCCACTGCCTTGAGGAAGGCGCGAGGGTTGGCGCTGGCCATTCGCGACGACGGATAGGCGGCTGTAATTGGCCAGTGCCGGCGTTCGCACCTTGCTCGAGGAACTGGAGGGGCGCCTCAATTGGAGTGAGGTTTGTGAATTCGGTGGTAAAAATCCTGGAAAGAAACCGGAGCAAGTTCTCTGAGGAAAGGCTGGATGCCCGTGCTATTTACGCAAAGGCGGACAATTGTGTGAGTGCGCTTTTCATCGCGCTACACCACAAGTAAATTGTCTTTCTTAAAGGGGCCGCACCCATGGCGTACAAATAAAAGACGAGGAAGATGGCTTGATCTAGAAGGGCAGAGGAGGAGGAAGACATCTCTCAATTAAATTAAACGTAATGTAGATGTGGATAAATAAAATACGAAGTGAAAATCGATATAGATGAAGAAAAAGATGATCTTATAAACATTTGCTAGTCCAACGGTATGTATGCACTTTCTACCTCTCTCTCCCTAATCCTTCTTTCTTGTTCAGCTGGAACTATGTGCAGCAATGAACCAACTAGCTCAGCTTCAAGCCCTTTCAAGTATTATCAACTTTGGCGTTTTTATTCAGTAATAAATGAATGTAAGCGTACAACGGTATTTACAACTCTTTGGACAGGTCATGAAGCAGTCTCCAAGAAGAAAAGAGGCGTCTAGATTACATTTTTGGAATTTTTTACAAAGTATTCAGGAGTACAAAATTAAATTTGCCGAAACAAAAAAAAAAGAAAAAACACACAGCGATATCAAATTATTTTAAAGGTAGATTTCTCGGAAGCAAACATAAGTGCGACTAGAAGAAAATAGGTGGGCACTCGATTAGAGTCGAGTACAGTTCATTGATTATAACATTCGGAAGTGTATGTCCTAATATATTGCCGCGTGAATGATCGAGAAGGTAGGCTTCTCCGTAATTCTAGAAAATTCGAGCGCGCTTTTACCCCCCAGTGCAAAAGATAAGAAGGACAGAATGACCTTGCCGAGTCAGTCTCGTCCTAGCTCTCGAATAATCTGGGACCGAATATTCGACATACAGAGGGTAACAGGTAAGGAGCCCATCGTGGCCTTGCCCACTCTCTCAGACTCTCCCGACCACGACTCACACCCTATCTGACATTCTCGCTCCAGCCAGCTGTAACGCCGACCCCCCGACGTTCGCTGCTGCTGCTTCAACGCTCAAGTTTTTTTTTGTTGTCATTGGCACAATTTTTTTTAATAACCCTTCTTTTTCAGTTTATGCTCTTGGAGTCTCTTCTATCCGCAACAATATGACCTTCATTACATCGTTACTATCCCTAAATGCCGCAGGCCACCCTGAGCCATGTCTTTCTTCGGCGCCGCTGTATTTTTGTTATAAATAAAATAGATAATTATGAGTATAATAATATTATATACAATAAATAATTTTGTTATTACTAACTCATCGATTTTTCTTGTGAATAAGGAGTTCGATTGTTGCCATAATGGAACCGTCACACACAAACTTACATTACCTCTTTATTACACAATAGATAAATGATCAACGTGTTGTCATTACATATTTACCGCTTCTGGTATGATCTCCTTAGGAATAACACTACTTGGTCTTAATTAGATTTTTATGAAAAATGTATCTACTCGCTGCGGAATTTCTGGCTGCACATGTAGTGCAACAATCGTGCAATTTCATTTTATTGATACCCTTTGATTGGAAGTCGTTTGTATCGGAAGCCGGTACTTCGCCAATATGCTACACGACCGGAAATTTTCAATTACGTTTGGTCAACGCCAGCTCACGAAGCGCAGAACGTTGTCTATGATTATCGCATTCTTGCTTTGTGATGTGTTTTTTTATGTTCTGATTGGCTGGCGCGGCACTTTTACTGACTGCTGAGCTAGAATAGGAGTGTCGGCACTTGTTCTTCCGTGCGTTTATCAATTCGTCGGTGACTATCGAGGAGTTCAAGAATAAAGTGTTTTCGCTTTACGTTCCATTCTGGCGTATAGCAACGCTTTGTGCTTGTTCTGTCATTTGGAACATCTGGTTAAAGAAATTAATCAACGGTGCGACTAAGCTGCAACAACGGAACCCGGCCGTGACACCGCGCTCTTCATGCCTGCTGGAGAGAGGGGCAACGAAAAGAAGTTCTACAGTGGGGGCAAGGGTAGTGCTTTCAAGGCAAAAAGAAAGAAGGGGAATTTGTAGCACCGCCATCAGCAAAGCACAAGGATAGATTCCTTAGCAAAGAATAAATTATATCCGCATTATTACAGCGCAAATTGGCGTTTGGTTACAAATGTTTAAAGAAAGTAACTGCACCATAGCCGCCACCAATTAAGGAACGCGAAGCTATGTCAACATTTCTGATGAAATTATGAAATAAAAAAATTGACTGCACAAAAACAAATAAAATTAACACAAAACAAATTAATGTGCGAAGCCCTGTGCGCGATAAAGTGTACGTAAAGAATAAATCTGCACAAAGCAGCAAATGTATAACAAAATAAGTTTTTAATGTTTGAAAATCGAATTGTAGCTAAACCTATTTTAATTCGGATAAGGATACCTGGATTGTACAATGCAGAAAAAATATAGGTGTCCGTTTAACTATCCGGTAAATGCTAAACTATAAAGAAAAAGAAAATACTTTCCTTCCTGCTTCCATCAAGACACATGCAAACATTAGACCCTAATAAGAAATAATGCTTTAATGAGCAGTGTATACACTCTAAAAAAAGTCTGTGCGTCTACTTTCACGCACACCACTCGGAGAGCCAATCACCGCAACTTACGGAGGCAGCTCAGCGAATGACGGTGCAGAAACATATGTTTAGACCGAAAAACGCAGTCTGAGTTGTGACATTAAGCAATGCAAGCGTGACGTTTAGCATTGCTTAATGTCACAACTCAGACTGCATTTTTTCGTCTAAACATATGTTTCGGCATCGTCATTTGCTGAGCTGCCTCCGTAAGGTTGCGGTGATGGCTCTCCGAGTGTTGTGCTTGAAAGAAGACTTACAGACATTTTTTAGAGTGCATTATGAAGGATCTTGTCATATTTAACTATATGAACACTGACAGGCTGTATCCAGCAGAAGTTTAATTGTGCACCTGTTGCTTTAGAAGCGTCAATATGTCCTTTCGTTTTGATCTGGAAGCTTATACGCCTCGCAAGTGGGCTCATTTTCGTCTTCTGCGCATGAGGAAGGAAGTAGCGGTGACGTCAGAACGCCGAGCCCTGATTGGCTGATCGCGGTCCCCTATCTGAGCGTCGTCTGCTCCTTTGCAACAACGTCTGCTCGCAACGTCGTCTGCGTCTGTCTTACCTTTCCCGCGACTTTCGGAAGTGCAGGTCTTTACGAGCGAGCTCGACTTCGCCCTTCAGAGAAGGCAGACGGAATAACTCGAGCGGTTCGTTGTTTTTGTCGAACAACTAGCAGACGCGCATCAAGGAGGAAGTCAAAGTACTCACTGGCGAGGTGTCCCGAGACGCCGAGGTTTGTTTGCTAAGAACCGAGATTGAGCGTGTTAGTGTCCGCAAGTTCCCTCCCAAATACTTTTTCTCCCCTTTCGTGTGCGGCAAGACTCCTCATTCTTTAACGGCGTCGGCGGGTTGGCGCAGTTACCGTCGTCTGCTTTACGTCTGCTAGTCAAAGCGATGGCTCCTTTACCTTTCCTGCGTCTGTCGGATATTCACCGCTTTTTCACCGGCGAGAGTCACCGTTGCCTCGGAAAACAAGGAGATGACAAGAGGAAGAGAATGGCCTCTTAATCTAAAATTGCGGTCAGTGATCACAGTATAATACGGGAAGGGTTCTCAAGGGTCGCGCGGGCACATTCCATTCAGCACGCCAGCCGGTCGTGGGCAGACGGTCACCGAGTCGGAGTGGCTGCTAGGCCTATCTGCCGAGTTCGCTTGGTCGGTGTCGGTGGAATCGTAGCCGTTGGAGCTTTTCTCGGGTGTTTGTGGATCCAGCGTTCTTGTTCGTCGTGGTCTGGTTCAAGTACTTTTTACTTTTTTCTTGCTGCTTGAAGTCGGGACGCGAGAGAAGCGCACGTAGAAAAATAAACGTCCGTTGGTCGTCGCGACCGCGACGCTGTCGGCCATGCGATCGTAACAAGTGCGTAGCTTCGGAGCTGTCGTAGGATTTTGTCGTAACCTGCGCAAAACTTACGAAAATTTCGGTTCGTGAATACGAATTTGTTTTTAAGTTTTGCCTTACGCATATTTTTGGCGTAAGATAGTTTCGTGAATCTGGCCTCTCCACTTGCAAAAGTCGCAGGAAAGGTAAGACAGACGCAGACGACGTTGCGAGCAGACGACGTTGCAAAGGAGCAGACGACGCTCAGATAGGGGACCGCGATCAGCCAATCAGGGCTCGGCGTTCTGACGTCACCGCTACCCCCTGCGCGAGAAGCAGACGAACTTGCCCTCCGCATAATTGTTGTGGATGTTTCGCAGTGGTGGCCCAAGACTACAAGACCAAGGTGTACGACGAGTTCGTAGTGCGGGGCAACACGGCCGTGTTGCACTGCCAGATGCCCAGCTTTATGAGGGACGACGTGGACGTGATTGCCTGGCTGCGCGAAGACGGACACGTCATTAAGCCCAACAACGGGGACCACGACGACTCGGACCAAAACGACGTGGCCGGTGAGATCGGACCTCAGTGCTACACGGAGGGGAAGGGACAGTGCGGCTGCCGCATCGTGGGGGGAGGGGGGGACAGATAAGATATATGGTAGGCGAGTAAACAACGCCCCCGCAGTCGTTGTGCGCTGGACCTTTGAATGTAGTCATTCACAGCCGAAGGGGCGCAGGGCGTGGACCGCTCCGACTGTATCTTTATAACTCCGCAACCAATCAGACGGCAACATTAGTCAATAAGAAGCCAAAGAACCAATCAGGAAACAGAAACTGTGAATATAATAGGCTACGCCATGCATTTTTTAAGCTGTCGGCGACATGGGTGCAGTGTGATCGCTAGCAGTTTTCGACAGTCTCCCCATCGTCTCCCTCTACACCTGCCGGATCGAGCGTGTATTGTTATGCACGTGATAGTGTTATATCTTAAGCTTTCTCATCAGTGGGAGCATGCACATAGCACATTCATGGTGTTGTACGCGTATACGCCACGAGTTTGATGTCGTGGCTTGTACTCGTGAGAATTATCCGTGGCTCTAGGAACAGTTAAGGCAAAAAGTTGCGACTCGGTTACCACACATACGGCGCTTCAGTCACACAAATAAACGGTGACAATACAGAGCTTTTCATGGTAGCGTAAGTGTGTGGTCAAATTGTAGTTAGGCGTAATTAACTCATGTGTTCATAATATTCTTGCGAGGAACTTTAAAACCCACAACTAGCACTTGTTTGCTTCTTTCTTTTTAGTTTAGGGCACTCTCTTAGAAAGCAACCGCTATCAGACGTATTGTGCGTTCAAGATAAATTTACTTTGTTTCGAGGTGTCTAAGTTGTTCTTTTTTTCAAGGTGAAAAAGAAAAATCTTTGTTTTTTTTAAAGAAATCAAGTAAATCAGATTTGTTTTAATTATATCAAATTAATTTTATTAAATTAGATAAATTTGATCTAAATTACTGCCACTTGAAAGTTGTCGTTTTTTTTCCCTGCCTGTATTTTTAAACGCGGTAGATTGAAGGTAGATTGATCAGTAAGTACAGTGCGGAAGAAAGAACTGCCGTTTATTTAAGTACACTTAAATTAAAAAGTTTTTATTGACGTAACCCCCTCCCCCTTTGGCTAAATAAAGAGAAAAACTAGAGCAAAAACAGCTTGATCTATTTTAGTTAGCTGTAAACTTGTATTTGCTTTTTCTTTCGCGTTCTGATTTGTTTCCAATGAAGCATTGCCTTTCAAGTTTATATTCCTTTATTTCCTGTTCTGATCTCCTTGAAATAGGGAGTTCCGCAACTGACGAAAAACGTAGAAGGTAGAAAAGAAATTCACAATGCTCTGATTTGCTCAGAAGAGCACCGCATTTTTCTCGTGCTCAGTCTGATATAAATCTTTCTTGCTCGATGATTCTTTGATTTTAGTACAAAACGAGTGCACATGGAAAAAGATCGAATAATAAACAAACGGTAAAGGAAAATTAAAAAAAAAAGAAAAGAAAAACTATTTTCGGGAATAGTTTTGCGGTGAACGTTTCAGGTAAATTATCATAGTAAAACTCATCTGATTTAAATCACAATTTAAGTCATGATTTAAATCTTGAGTAAGTAATCTTGATTTTTATTCTCCACCTTGCCTCTTTATATTTATTTTTTCAGAAAGAGAGAAAATGTAAGAGAGTGTATGAAAGCGCAAGAAAGACAGCATAAAACTTCTGTCATTCACCATTGAACAAAAACTCACATGTGACTGCTTTAAATGACTACCTTGCACCGGAAGATATGGTTAGATATGGACAAAGGGACATGTATCATCACCACATGTACCAAACCGGAAGGCTCTTTGTGAGCCAGGAACTTGCTTGTCACCTTTGGTTGTTGGTTTTTCTATGCCAATTGCCGGCGATTTTTGGTAAGAATGAAGCTAAAAAGCCTAAGTCACAGCATGGAAGCAATAGTTTAACAGTTATTTGTGGTTCTTAAAACTCCTCTGGCAATTTCGGTTCAAAAGAAACCACCGACGGCGGCATTTATACCTTTTACGGCGTAATCCCGAGGCGGCCGAATACATGGCAGATGGCGGGCGGGCCTTTGCCTCTTTCATGGATTCTGAGGCACGTCGGTAAATCATTCAGTGAAGAACAGTTTTTTTTAAATTAAATTACAGCTTTTAGGCAGTCTCCAGATGTCAGTTGCACCGATAGTCTTGATCGGGACTGTAAAGGTTACTTCAGAAATGTAGATAGGATACAGTTACAATTACAAATTTATTAAGTACCTGCAGTACGTATCTACTATAGATAGACTCATTGAAGAATGTACCTAGGTACGCATACAGTTACTTAAAATATACTTTCTATTTTCTTGAAAATGAAAAATAGTAGTGGACCGTACGAAGACCTCGACCAACAACAATGTTGTGCGGAACGTTGATGGAGAACTGCCATGACGTACAAGTTTTACTTTTGTAGATAAACAAATATTTCGTCCACTTTACAGAGAAGAAGAAATACACGTGATGAATCATCGAAATAACCAAAATCTAGACTAATTTTAAAGAGTCGTCATGAAATGTAATAGTATGCGTACGATATGCAGAGTGTTTCAGAGAACTCAGGCCAAATTCCTCCTGCGAAAACTACTTATCGCAATGAAAAAAAGGCTTGTGTCGTTTTTGTCCTGGGCCAGAGGCTCATTTAGGAAAATTAGTAAAGGTCGGGGTAATTAAGTTGTTAATTATTTTTGCGTAATTAACTTTTTTAATATTGTGTTTAAGGGCATGGTTTCAATTAAAAAATTGCACAGCATCATAAAAAAAAAAAGTCTAAATCAACAAATTTCAGAACGATAGAAGGCACGCGAAGCATTTTACGGCTTTCTGAAAAACCGCACAGATTCGCCAGGTTTTTACGTTTCGGTTTGCTATCGGAGCGCATCTCGGCCCCCGCGCCCCTGGAGAGACGGTGCAACCAACCTCAGCTGTGCCGTCATCGCGCGACGAAATATCAGTGCTGGTAGTTTTATGCGCGTGTGTTCTGACTTATACTTAAGTGCATGGGTATTGATGTGCGTTGTTGTGTTTGTATATGCGCTAGTGTGTGCGTTTATTTACGTGAGTGTGTCTCTCTGCGTGCGCATGTACTATTGTGTGAAAATTTTTCTTAGAAAGTGTGTCGGAATGCCACTTTTACGTGTTGACGCGTGTATGTTTCGGCGTGTGCGTGTGTGTGTGTTTTTCCATGTCACCGTGTTGGTGTTCAGAGGGAATTCCCGACACTCTTTGTCCGTGCACCCTGTCGCAGCGACTCCAACGGCGGTGGGAGGGTGGTCCCGGTACAGCGTGCTCTCCCCGACGGGCGAGCTGCTGGTGCGCAATGTGAGCAGCAGCGACGACGGCATCTCGTACCGTTGCCAGACCAGGCACAGACTCACCGGGAAGGCCAAGATCAGCGACACTGCCGGGAGGGTCATCGTCAACCGTGAGTCTCTTCACTGGCGGAACGGGACCGTCAACTCGGTCGCTAAGTTTTGTGTGGTGACTGGGGAAAACTGAAGTCTGCTTAAACTGGCGACGCAGTAGGTAAGAACACTAGACCTTATTCAGATTCGGCCGCCGTCTGTCGGACGTGGCACCAATCTTCCTTCCGACGCCATCTTTGAGGCGACTGGCAAACCGCTGTGGCCGTTTGCGGCGTGTGAAAGCAACGCGCAGCGACCGCACGACTGCTCTGTTCCGCTATCGTAATCAACGAGGAAATAAAATGAAAGACAACCGGTGTAAATATTCGGTCGTATTGTTTTCTTTTCAAGTTAAACGTATTATAGCCAACGTTTGAAAAGACGTAGCACTTTCCTCTACTCTTCACGCTCCTAAAAAGTGCCGCCACGCGTTAGTGTTGTGTGCTTTTACTGGGCTCTTCAACCTTTCTTTTAACATATGACACTTTCCACAATGGCATGAAGGGCTCATAATATTTGCATGCAATATCAGCGAGCATTTATTATTTCATGTGATGTTTTGGGAGCTCGATGTTGGATAACATTGTAGCTTCGCTCGCACAGAGGAACGGCGAGTTCCAGTCAACATCACTCAGGTACACTGTTTGCGCTTTTTTTTCTTCACTTAAGAAGTTTTTTATTTACACCCGATTAAAGGCTGATGCAAAGTACAGAAGAGACAGGCAACGCAACAACTTCATTTCGCACATGAATGATAAAGACAATGGTGCTAAAAAGCAAAGGTGAACGCCCGCTTACTTTACACTGTATCATTATTATCACGCGGCTCTCACGAAAGCATAAAAGCGGGCTCGTGACTGCTAACCTGCACCTGTAGGCGAG
>JAZHYW010038522.1:0-23791 GCA_037355805.1 Ixodes ricinus
CCTCCGATGTCGAGCACGGTCATCGGGTGCCGATCCGGATGCCTTCGTTGAAGACGCTCCTCGCCTCCGCGATCGACCGAGCAAAGATGTCGGGACACCGGTAGGCGGCTCCGACGTGGAACCTGAAGATCCCAGACAAAAACAAACAAAGCGAAACTTGAAAAACAATATGACTGCTTCTTGGTGTTCTTTATAAAGAGCAAGACTCCTAAATAACCCAGTTTCGTCCAGCTTGGGCGACAGTTTTGCCGCGTCCGCGTCTGCAACGCGTCTGCAGGACCGCGTCTGCAACTTCCGTGTTCACCACGTCCTAAAACGTGGGTCCAGCGATTTGCTCCTGATGACGTCATGCAAGTGCGATGCTGCAGAGCCGTATATTGGGAGAGTTTGGCCAATGGGCAGAGCAAAGGCCACGGCCATGCAGCGCCGAAAATTTCCCCGCGGTTACAGCGTAAACTACATGCGCGACACAGGGTCGACCAATCAGCAGATCTCGGCGTCACAATATTGGAAACGATTTTAAAGCGTGAAATAGAAGCGTTCAATCTTGCAGCAGCAATGGTCGCTACTACCAGTTTGCTCTGGTTGGGAGCGCACGTTCGTTTATTTTGCCGTTGAATATGGACGGGACGAATAACCTCACATTCGCCAAGTTTTCAGTCACCAAGAGTTACACCATGTAACTCTTAGGATGTTAAAAGGCGTAAATTAGTCAAGTCGAATTCTTAGAACCCACCACCAAAGCTATGGCATATTTCGCGGCCTGTGGTTAGCCGCCAGATGCTCGCCTATTCAAACAAATGAATGGCCAAACTCTCCCAATACACGGCTCTGTCATGCTGTTGTCGTTGGCGACCCTAGGCTTTGTCCCAGAAGCGGTGATAAATGTTTCAGAAGTTTGTTGTGCTGCAGGTCGCTATCAGGGTTGCCAGGTTCGGCTAAAATGAGCCCAAATGGGCTACTTATGTTTGTAGTTATCGGGAATATGTGGTAGTTGGCTATCTGAATCACAAAAGTGAAAATAGAATAAGTGGACCCTCAATGATGTTAAACGCGGAGACGCGATCATTTCTATCTGATGTACGTTCTACCGTCCAAAGTGTTTTTGACACGTTTTGCTGAAACAGTAACACTCATGCTCCGCCGTTGGCATATGCAAACCAGCCATGTTTGGTCTTCCTTTCACTTTCTTTTGTAAGCGCGTGTCTTATATGCATGTATTTTGTGATCGGTGTTCCAAAGAGATGTTTCGAATAGCTTGCATGCAATTTTATATTTTGGGCCATGTTGGTTATTTTCTACAATTGGCTATTTTTAAGGCTATATATCGCAAATATTTTGCGGAGTTAATCTGAAGTATTTGGCAACCCTGGTGGCTCTCCAGCCTTCTACTCCCCGGTGACCCCCTTGCCGGGGGAAGAAGCGGGGGTGCGTTTTCCTTTTTTTTCTTTTTCTATTGTATTTGCCCGATGCCCCAAAAGGTTAGTGTATGGTTCATTCTCCCGGCCCCCGTGATAGTTGCACGGATGTAGAGGGGAAAGAAATTGGGCATTTAAGAGGGGAGGGAAAGCGTTTTCTCGTGCTAGGCGGCGCAAGCTACCGCCTGTTACAAAGGGGATAGCCAATATCATCCATCCATGACAGTCCAGAGAAGCTACGGCAGCCAGGAGTTGGGACGCCGCGACGACAGCGACACTCGCATTCGCTCGTGCTTTTTGACGGGGACTTCTAGCATCAACAGCGAGAATTCCGTCATTCAACAGTATTACACCACGGCTCCTGTGACGTCATTTGTTGCCACTACGGGACCAATTTTGATCTAGGGGCGGGATAGGACGGGAAAGACACCTGTTGAAACCGCGCGGGTTTCACGCATCTAGTATTTCGCACGGACCTCGGGGTCGGAATGCTATGGGAGTGCTGCGGCCTCCATAGTTTGAAAACCACAGCGCTGATGAAACTGTGCGCTAAGACCCACTGATTGGGAGGCGAGGCGCATTGCGAAGGGACCGTGGAGAACACTGGAGAAGTTCGCCGGACGCTCAGATCTTCGACGTAGACGATCGTTTACAAGGATTATATTCCTGTGAAAACAAAGATGGGGCACGAAAGGTTCAGGTGCGAACCTGCGTCAATGCTTCGAGTATCTCCAGAATATTAATAAAACTTTCGTCAAATTTTTTTTCTTGAATTTTCGGATTTTTTTTTATTCGTTATTATGAGCCACTTTTATTTTTGGCGAGAGGTTTGTGAGGCTGAGGAAAAATCTGCGGGTGATTGTGTAAATGTCCGCTGAATGCTCAGAAAAAGGAGAAACGGCAAATTATTTTTAACGTGCTTACCACGTGTTAGAGGGATATCAAGCAGTTAAAGAGTCGAGTAATTTTAGTATGATATTAAAGTACAAGCATATTCACTTTTTACGCCTACGAGGGTCTACGCAAAGATGACCAGTATGGACCGTTTTTTCGTGGCGGCCGCCGTGTTGATTTCTGACGTAGTTGAGTTGGGGTAGAACAGCAAATCAGTTTACTTGCCAATTGGAACGCGCTAAAAATCAAGGGGTTCTTGCCAATAGTTCTACTTTCTTCTCCTCTATAATTTGTTTATTGTAGTTATTGCTTAAACTATTTACTTCATAGTTTTTGTCGCCCAACCCATCTATGTCATATTTTCAAACTGGCAACCAAGCCACAAAAACGGTATATTGCACGGGAGTTATAAAACAGCTGGTTTGGAGTCAGGCACACGTACGCAATGCCAACGACCTTGAAGCCCATAAAGCAAGCGATCTGCAGCAGGTTTCCGGCGTCCTCGAGGCGACAGCCGAACTTGTTGTTCATCGTGATGCCGCTGCCGGTTTCGTTGGATGCAATGCGAAGCAATAATCTGAAGGAAGAAATTGCGTGTATTAAACGGAGTTTAGCAAGTGAAGTGTTAAGTACTATCGGCAACAATATGAGGGAAAACAGTTTCTATTCCTTCTTTCCAGCTTCACGGTTCCCACAACCTGCGCTAAATCTCAACCTGTCGAATAGTGAGTAGTTCGTGATATACATTTCCCGTACTAGCCCTCGTCAGGACCATTGCATGTTCGAAAATTTGTACGTACAGTTGCCGCGGGAGTTAATAGCTCCACGCGAGCGTGCGTTTTTTCCCGAGGGGCGCTTGACTGGTGGCTTTCGATAGAACTGGAGATGACGTCAGGGCTGAGTCCATGCGAAGTGGACGGGGAAGCCGTCTCAATTCAAAGGAACCTTTGTTATCATCCGCACGTCCGCACGCCTGAGTGGAGTTCGAATGAAAAGGGAGATGATTCTGCAGAAGTCAAGATCGCCGAGCACGAATGACACGGCAGTTTGAAAAGAGAGAAGGAAATACGTCGTATTTTCTAACTTCTGCAGAATCATCTCCCATTTTCATTCGACCTACGCTCACCCGCAGGCAGATGATAGCAACGGTTCCCCTAGAATTGAGCGGCTTCCCCCGTCCACTCCGCATGGACTTGCCCTGACGTCATCTTTAGTTTTATCGCAAGTCACCAGTCGAGCGCCCCTCGGAAATAAACGCGCGCTCGCGTGGAGCTATTAACTCCGCGGCGACTGTACGTCAAAAAAAGCGAGAAAATCTGTTCGCGCTCATGTTCTTGCTTACAATACACTACAGCTCCGTCAGCAACATAATTAATGCACAGAAGAAGCACGATTAAACGCACAAAAGTAGACTATAGTAACTACGAAATCAGGTCACTCTTACCCCCTCAGCTGTGCAGGTGTCTGAGAGAGAGAGTAGAGAATTAAGAACTACAACAAACTATAACTTAACGTAGATATGGCCAAATCTGGGAAACGAAGCTTCCACAAGATAATATTTCATTTCATTTCATTTATTGTCCTCATAGGCATCTGGCGATGCATTACATGAGGGGGGTAGCAAAAATTGTGAAAGTCGGGATATACACATTACATGAGTAAAGAATGATCTTGGACTAGTTTTTATATAGAATAACACAGCAAACGCCATACACACAGAATGCAAACCAACAGTTGAACTAAGCAAATTCCGTACTCTAAAATACAACAAAAATAACAATGGGATAAAAGGCGATTATTATGAATACAAAAGGACATCAGGGAGCAATAAATTAACAAAACAGTTCTTCACACCTCTGCTTGAATCGATTCGGGTCAGATAAAATTACAACGTCGTTAGGAAGACTATTCCAGTCTTTTATAGATAATGCGAGTGGAGAAAACATGAACAAGTTGGTACGTGATTTAATGGGTTCCGCTTTGCACGAGTGATCAAGCCTAGCAGACGTGAACTGTGCTGGTGAACATAAGAATTTTGCTAAATAGTGTTTCGTCGTAATATATTTGATGAAAAAAACATAAACGAGGCAATTTTTCGCCGCTATTCTAGCGGGTATAAACCCACATTTTTTTAGACCAGTGGCACTTGTTAGGGGCGAATACTCATGACTGATAAAGCGTGCAGCTTTATTCTGCAGACCTTCTAATTGTAGCGTTAAGTAGTTTTGGTGAGGATTCCATATTACACTAGCATATTCTAGCTTCGGAAGGATAATAGTTTTGTAAGCAAGAAGTTTTGTCGATTGTGGGGCGGAATGAATGGGGCTACATCTTCTTTTTTTTTTTTGTCTCCCGTTAGGATTTTTCTTACTGCGATAATATTTCTTTGTCATGAAGCACTGATTGTAGCATGCTTCTATTTTGGACGTCGACCGGAAAATAGAGGCCACTTTCGGAATCGCTCCAAGGGACACTGATCTCAACAAAAAGATTTTTTAATGAGTGGGTAGAAAGGGTATGTAACAAAAAAAAAAAACGACTCCCTCTAAAAAAAAAAAGAAAAAAAAAAGACATGTACGGCAATATTTACGTCGAGAAACTAATTGTGACTTAAAGATTGTGGGACATGCATGTATTTCAAGACGTCAACCCTAAAATAGAAGCATCCCGCAGAGAAATGCCTCATACGTGGCTGCACTAAGAATCGGGCAGATAAGGCCCCAAGTGGCCATATGTATAATACATGGCTATATATTGGGTATCTGAAGTCACCAGGCTTGGTGTAAAATGTACCGTAAAAATCGACGCCTGAATGAAGCAATCTAAAATTTTCGTCAAAGGTGTATTTCACAAACCGTTTCTTTTTTCGAAAAATTACAATGCGTAGCTTTCTTTCTGTAGAAAATAGGGCCAAAAAACTTGACAGGGTCAACGGCGGACGGCCACGCAGACTACCGAGTCGAGTTGCGGGCGGGCGTATTGATGAGACAGCGTAGGGAGTATCGCCGAAATGCGCATCCGACCCGCGGAAAGGAAGCAGACGACACACAGAACAAAAACCGGCGGCAGCAAAGACCGCCGTCGTTATGCAACCACGTTTTTAATTTTTCCCTTGAAGTTTTGCCTTTATCGTCCGCATTTATTTTTTAACCAAAGGTACATTACAAAAAGATTGTGTTCATTTTAATAAACCACGGTGGTCGCGAGCAGTCGCGATAAGGAGGCGCTCGTATCTCTCAATACGAGCGCCAAACGCGCCCGACCACTCGGCTTGGTCGTCTGCGCCGCCCCCCGCGGTTGACTCTGGCAAGTTTCTTGGCCCTATTTTTTCACAGAAAGAAGCTACGCGTTCTAATTTTGCAAGAAAAACCGACCTGTGAAATACACCTTTGACGAAAAGTTTAAATTGCTACGTGCAGGCGCCGATTTTTGCGGCCCAATTTAGGTCGAGCCTGGTGATTTCAGTCACCCTCTATATGACCTTACTTGCCCGACTTTCGATATGCCCACGTATGGCAGTTCTGTACGGGATGTTTCGTAATTGCTGAATGTTTGCGCTATATTTGTTTCTTGGAGAAACTTCATTTTTGTGGCATACCGTGTCCTCACCGGACACTCGAAGGAAAACGGTTTTTTGGAAGTTCAGTGTTCCTCTAAGTGCGGTGTCTGGAACGCGTCTCCGACTAATGTGTTTATCGCTTAAGAAAAAAAAAAAGAGTAGTCCCTTGATTTTTGTTTAATGATGTCATAGAACTGTCAGTCGGACACGTGTTCCAGGCACCAGACATTAACTGTAGGATGAAAGGCTTCCATAACTTTCGTATACTTCTTGAAACAAAACAAAAAATAGACCTGACAATGATCTCAGTACCGGGCGTTCTTGTCACTGATCTTGCCGAGTTCCTCCATGCAGTCGAAGGTCATGAGTGTGACGCCGTGCTCGCTGGCGAAGTCGAGGTGGGACGAGGACTTGATCGTGTTGGCGTACACGATGCGGTCGGGACTCACGCCCATCTCGAGAACCATCTTGATTTCACTCTTAAAGAGAGAAAAAATAAAGAGCAATACAAGTCTGTTAACAATTTATGTATATTTGGCACCAGAACAGAAATACTCATTGAGAGGGTTAATTGAGCGCATTTTGAACATTATTTCATATATTAATCGCAGAAAAACTCATTCAGCGCTGTTTTATTTTTTCATTTAGCTGGTCAAAAATAGACGCTCTGTTTATTCTTTACAAACGGATAGATGTTGGACGAGGTAACTTTTTTTCTTCTAGCTTTTGATGTCGGCAATTGCATTTGTCTACTAATGTTTCAATAAAGGTCCCCTTTACATAACCCTTCATAAATCAATTACTGATCACGAAAAGCTGAAACTTCGTAAGAATGTGACGCTAGCGATGGTGAAAAAAGGCGAAAGTTTGAGCACATGACATTACGTGGATCAAAAGATAAAAAAATGAAATACAAAATATTCGCGATGAGCCTGTCCACCGAAATCTAATATTCATCAGATTGAAATTTGACATTGTGGGCGCGTGTAACAACAATGTAAGTGAAAGAAGACTTGAAGGAAAGAAAGAAAACAATATTGACTTTCTGAACTGACGGGTTGTTTGACTCGTATAAATGCTGCAGGCGCCTACACTCTCAACTATCGGTATGAAGAAAATTAGGCTTAGTTGGACGTCGGCTCATTGAGAATTTTTGTTTTCTTTTATGTCTTTTGATCCAGGTAATATCACGTGCTCAAACGATCGCGTTTTTGTCACCACCGCTACCATTACATCCTGCCGGAGTTTGAGCTTTCTGCAAAGAGTAGTTTATTTACGCGATCTCACCCGGTATTGACGTCATGTGTGTTTGACATGATGGTATTTTACAGGTGTATATGCGCGTTGCTGTTCCAGCGCTACTCTGGAGCAGACTTTTAAAATATTGCCGCAAAACAACGTGAAGCGTACCATGATTGTTCTTTCTTTCTGTATCGTGTTTTTTAGAGTGGAAAACTCTGCCTCGAAGTAGTGTCTGGAGTTCCCGCTGCGTGGGGGCAATTTGCAGTTGCAGTACGAATTTAAAGATCATCATTCAGTTGCGATTACACGACCGCAGACTACTGCAAGGCACGTTCATATCTTAAATGACAGGGGTAAGAACTAAACACCAGTGGTCAGCATGAACTCCCGGTAAATATAATACGCACTCACGGCACCGAAGAATCGATTTGCACATGCTAATGTTTCCGAAGACCAATTGACACCGAAAAACTCGCGTAATTACGCTGAGCGCTCACATCTGTCGTGCTCTTATGTTTAGTCGAAGGGACATAATAATATTTATATACTTTTTAAATAAAACAGCAAGCTGAAGTAGATGTTGTCAATGTTTTTCACCATAATATAGCAGACGATCAGAATTTCAGCCTGCATCCGATACCACTTCGCCGGGGCACTGGGTTCATAGCAAATTATTCTCTTTCTTCTTCTTTTTTGTCTGCAGACGAATTACGTTGTGCTTTTTAATAATTTTTGTTTGTGAATAACTCTTAGTAGAAGACAAATCCCACTTTCGTTAGTAGACGAACAGCCTACGGACGATATCTCAGCTCGCTCCATGAGAGACAAATTATAGATCTCGTTCTGACAAGCGGTGACTAAAGTCGGCTCTCAGTAAATGCCGCCGAGATAACACCGAAACAAAAGGAAGAAACTAGTAAGCATAGGTTTATGCGGATCAAATACGTTGCTTGTTGAACCTATTAAGATCTGTCGTCAACGGAGCCACTCGTTATGTTTCTTCGCGTCTTCAACACCAAAAACGACAACAATAATTAATCGTCGGTGTGTAACCAAATTGAAAAAAGAAGAAAAGTTCCGGATGCTGTTTATCAAGATGGCCGAACATGGCTTATCGGAAGTGGAAGTGGAAAGGCGTTTCGTAAAACTGCCCTATGTCATTGCTTAACACTGGTAGCCCTAACAAACACTCGTTCTTTTGTGCGCGTGTTTTTCGTTTGGATTTAAAAGGATGTCGTGGAAAGTTCTTGCGTGGTGTAAACTGATCGTGTAGAAAACCAATATAAGCGTTTTGTTAGACCACCTGAGACTGGGTGGAAGAAACACGACGACGTCTCAAAAAGTCGTTGTTTCTTCCGCCCAGTCTCAGGTGGTCTAACAAAATGGTAAACCTACACCAGCTCGCCTGCGCCCTAACCGTTTTTTCATCAATATAAGCGGCAAGATGCGGTGCTTTTCAATAACCTGTCGGAGTACATTGCAAAAACAGACAATGGCATGTTCGCGCTTACTGTGTCGCAGCATTGTACACAATTTGTATAAACGTGTCAACAACACAGACACACACAAAAAAGGAAAAAAAAAAGATAAAACGTGCAAGGTAAAGCAGAGGCTAAGCTACGCGGGGTCGGGGCCTTCGCGAACAAGATATCATGTTCGCGCTTACTGTGTCGCCGCATTGTACACGATTTGTATAAACGTGTCAACAACACAGACACACAAAAAAAGAGAAAAAAAGATAAAACGTGCCAGGTAAAGCAGAGGCTAAGCTACGCGGGGTCGGGGCCTTCGCGAACAAGATATATCAGTTGTTTGCGATTGATAGCACGTGCAGCTCGTACGGATTGCCTTGTCATACAAGGAAAAAGAAATGTAGTGAAGATAAAAGAAGAATTTGCGGTGGCACCTGATCAAACAAACAAGACAAGGTCTGTTACACACGATATGTCCATTGATTCTGTGGAAGGTTGAAGGCCCGCGGGACGGAGAAGTGGAGAGGAAGCGGGGAATCACTGGAGCGTTGGTACGTCTGCTTCGTAAGAATATCGCTCGTTGTGAACTATAGAAAAGGAAAGTTTTGCACGGAGTTCATTCATGCATTGAACGAATATCTTTTTACAAGATTTGGAGCTTTGAGAGAGAAAGAAAGAGTTACAGAGAGAGTGAGAGAGGGAGAAGAAAAACGAGGCTTTTTTTCAGTTCGTAGCGTGTATACTTATCGATCAAATCGCGAATAATGGACCTTAGATGCCCATATACGAGTTTCTTAACTCACCCTATAACAAAGAAAAAAACTAATAAAGCCGACGGGAGAAGCTAAACATAATTTACAACAATTCTTGAGAAAAAACAACAACAAAAAAAAAACAACAGAATAGTGGTTATACCATTCGAAAGAGACGAACGCCCAACAGTGTAACACTGCTCACTTTCATGTCAGCTACGCCTTCTTAACGAACTTGTTGTTTGAATGCAGAATTGCTAGCTTACTGAAGCTAACTCGAATTGAGCCTTAAGAAAGGAAGCGAGCCGCGGAGGCCTCTAAAGTTGCACTCCTACCGCTCGTACATCATATATACAAAAGATACGACGCAGACATGATGACGGAATTATCGGTGGGTTTGCACTTCATGCGCGTTGGAAGCATGTTTGCGCATCAGACGCATGTAAGCTTCGAACAAGTCTGCAGACAGTTCTTGTAAGAGTAAAGTGACCTTCGTACGAGGAACAAACACGCCTCAGAGAGTAGAGAGTTTTAGTAAACCGTTTTTGCCCATCCGATACGGTACGGTGGGCCCTCCTCCGGTACGAACTGCGCATGCGCTACCGCTGAAGACTCGCGTATGCGCAGTTCGTATCGGAGGGCCCATATCGTACCGCATCGGATGGGCAAGAAGCGGTTACCTAAACCTCTCTAGTGTCTCCAGACTGTCTCTTTTGAATGATGTATGAGTAGCAGTGCGCTGATGGCGGCCACGGTTGAAGGGAGTTGGCCGGCTGCAAGCACGTTAGATACATGTCCCAGCTTGTTAAAAGCCTAGTCATAAAAAAAATTAAACGATCGTAATAACCATATGTGACCATGTTACATGCTATGTCGCACGCGAGTCCGGTGGCTGCCTGTAGATTTTGCTCATAACGTTTCGCTATAGCTTACGTTTGGTAGGATTCACGCGAGCCAAGCGAAGGCGGTGGACAGAGGACGGACCACGTCAAGCAGACGATCTGAGCATCAGCTGAGCAGTTTGAGAATACGAAAGTGTGCGTGGCGTTGCGCGTCTCCGAGACCGCGGGATGAGCCTTTGCAGTGTAAGCGGCTGCAGAAATCATACCCGTTATCCTTCCGTCAGGGTTTCGTTCCACCGGCCTGAGCCTCATGGATCACGCGAACGTCGCAGCCACGCGAACTAACTACGGTGCTCTTCATTTTACGAGGGCCACCGAGCTACGCGAACCATTAAATTTCGGCCCTTGGCCGCGCCAGTGGCCAGTTAAGGGCCACTGCCGTGGACTGGACCACATCAAATTGGAGTCCTGTGCGCCTGGATGTCCATGACTTGGGGAATAGGGAGAGGGTGTTCAAAATAATGCATGTGTGTATTAAAATTCACAAGGTCGACTGGATTTGAGGGGGCGAGGGTGGGGGCGAATCCCCATAAACTCACCCCCTGGCTACGCCACCGCCAGCCAGGCAGTGCCCCCTTCCAGGTAAAATTGAGTTGGTTCAACGTTTGTCACGATAGATGATAATAAAACAATCCCGTGAACGAATTAAAGAGCTGTGTTTGAACATAAAACATTAGAGGAAGGTCCACTCGTGGATTCTTCGGGAATGCGTCAGCATGACCTTTGGAAACGCCACACAAGTCCCCCTTTGGAAGAAGGCTAACGCTCACCCCTACATTTTTTTTTTGCTTTCCTTTTTTTTTTTTGCTGCCTCTTTCTGGTTTTGTTACGGGGTCAGTGTTAGCGTTTTTCAAAGGGGGACGTGTGTGGCGTTTCCCAAGGGTCATGCTAACGGATTCCCTAAGAATCCGCCAATGGATCTTCCTGTATTTTTTTCACCCCTTTTTTGTACTCTGCCTGTCAGAGTACGTCGACGCCCTTAGATACGGTCATTCATATCACTCCTGGAAAGAACCACATCCATATCACTCGTGGAGTGAACTGCATTCATTGTATTAACTATACACACACATATCAGCCCACTCACCGCTTCTATAGAAACCCAGTGCAAAGAACAACCAGCGACAACAGAGCGGAAAATGAGCACGCCCGCATTCTACCGCGCCTGGGCGCAACACCTCCTAGATAACAAAGCCGTAGTGCTGAATGAGATGACGTCATCAGAGAAGACAACGCTGGGAACAGATTGGACACGACGATTGCGTCAACGTTCGGCTCAAACTTCACTCGAAGCCGAGTGCTGACGCAGCACTCATTTCCAATCTGTGTCCAGCGTTGGCCTCCTCTAATGACTCCACTTCATTCAGCACTATGGCTTTGTTATCTAGGGGGTGTTGTGCGGCGACGAAAACCCGGCGGTGTCTGTCAGTTTGTCAGCTCCGGGGAGAGAGAGAGGGTGACGCGTGCTCACGTCAGCGCTTCGGACCAATGGGAGCGTCCCACGTGACAACTGACAAACGAAAGACACCGTCAGGTTTTTGTCAAAACGAGCGTTCTAGTGCTAACGCATTCAAAGTGAAAGAAGACACGTGCGACGACTCCATGAAAACCAATAGCTTAAAGGCTCGCACTCGGCGTCATTTGCCATTTACACCGATCGAGCACGTTGACGTTGGTAGTCCCTAGCTTAGTCCCGGGCAAGGCCGATCCTTCGGACTCGTCTGGATTTTTGTGCCGTTTCCCGCACCACCAACATATGCGGAAGCGAAAAAAAAAAGGCGTGAAAGGCTAGGTGTAGTTATATCTGTGTAAACCTTTCGCAAACGAATTTCGCGTGGGAGTGCGCGAGAACAGTCGTTGTCAAAATTCGTAGATATTAAATTGAACACGTTAGACCAACACTTGGCATTTGAGTTGTGATATACCACGAATGAAATGGCCTATTCCAAATTTCTATCGATGTAAACTCGTTTGTCAAGGGATCGTCGGCACTCAATGGCACTACCTTGCTGCTGATACCCCACGTGAAGCACTATCACTTGCGCGGTAGTGACAATCTGCCATAAACAGAATTCATTGGCTTCAAAGACGCTTTGCAGCAGCTCTGGATGGGCGCCACCATAACCGACCTTCAGTCTTTGTTTCCTCTTATTTAGATCATTTCACTCCATCATTGCCACAGCAGGACAGGTTATTGCTTATTTAAATTCGACTGTGTCCTTCTCCCCAGAGTTGGCCTTTCTGGAGGCTCGTCAGAGCCCGTTTCAGTGGCTTGGTATCGCGGTAAGGAAGAGAAGCTCAGCAATGGCGGCTGTAACCTGGCGCGTCTGCAAAGCGTCTATAGTGGCAATGTTACAGAACGAAGAAAGAAAGCAGACGCACAGCCCTCTGACGACAATCTGGTTGCAGCGGTCTCCATGTGTGACGGGTTTCTTTGACGTTGATGTCTCGAATATGCTCGGCCAGACCCTAAGAAATTCTGGAGGGTCGTAAACCCACACCCTGCAAGTATGTTTCCGTACTTTGGTTCTGGTGACACCTTACTTGGTGACTCTCAGTTGGCCGGCCAGTTCAACGAGTTTTTCAGCAGTGTTTTCACTGATGAGCATGTTCTTTTAGATACGACTATACTAGAAATGTCAGTTGAAAGCAATATGGAAGATATTGTAATTTCTAGCTATGGGGTTAGGTGTGCCCCTGACCGATTGCCCACTAACTCTAGTTTTGGGCCGGATGGCATATCCACAAAGTTATTAAAGCCAATTAAATAAATTTCTGGCCCAATTCTGGGAAGGCTGTTCCAACAATCACTGTCCATGGGTGAATTACCAGACGATTGGAAATATGCGCATGTTGTTGCTATATTTAAGACAGGGTATAAAAATTTATTTTACCATTACAAACCCATCTTACTAGCCTCATGTAAACTTTTCGAACACATTATATTGTCGCCATTCATGACCCACCTAACTACCAATCAACTTTGTTTTATTAGCTTTCTAAGTGCACGTTCATGTGAGACGCAGCTGTTTGAGTTGTTAAATGCCCTTCATCATTCTGTTCACCTGTCCAGACACGTTGATGCCATTTTTATTGACTTCGCGTACCACATAACCGGTTGATATATAAGCTGATAAAACTGAACGTATCCACAGGTGTTGCTAAAGGGATTAAAATTGTTTTCACTAACAGACTCCAATCAGTTGTGATTGGCAAACGCCTCTCTTCCCCTCTTCCCGTGACGTCGGGTGTTCCCGCAAGCGGTCTGTACTGGGTCCTGTGCCTTTTTCTTATGTACATCAACGATCTTTAATCTAACATCAAATCTTGCGCTCCGTCCTTTCGCGGATGATTACGTCATCTACCGTCCCACTACGGACCCTCAACAATAGTACAATTTTACAAGATGACTTAGACACAGCTTCAAACTGGTGTGGCACGTTGCTGATGAAAATAGACACACATAAAACAAAAGTTATGACCCTCACCTCGAAGCGACATCTCACACCTCACATGTACCTCATTGGTAGTGACGCCGCTGAAAATGTCTCATCCTTTAAATATCTTGACGTTCATCTCTCATCGGACTTAACGTGGAACCTTCACATTGAACAGATTGCTAACAAGGCGTCGCGAACTTTTGTTTTCTTCAAACGAACACTGTTCCAAGCAAAGTCAGATACAAAACTTCTTGCCTACACTGCTCTTGTCAAATCCCAACTTGAGTGTGCACCAATCATCTGGCACCCTCATCAAACATATCTGTCAGATGAGATTGAATCTCTTGAAAACAAAGCTGCTAGATTTATAGCTTGCGACTACTCCTGATTCACGGGTGTAAGCAGTTCAAAACTTCGACTTAACTTGTCACCTCTTCATACAAGAAGGCACCTCGCACGCTTATCATTTATTTATAAACTTTATTATAGTCCCTCGCCTTTTAGGGACTCTTTAATACTACCGGCTCACGCATATATCGTCCCGCTTAAATCACCCTTTCAAAATTAACCCCAGATTTGCACGAGCCAACATGTTTAAAAACTCTTCACTACTCCTCGCTATATCGGACTGGAACAGCCTCCCCAGAGAAATTGCCTCCATCAGTGACTATGAGTCCTTTGTCTCCACTCTTAACATGTTAGACCTTGACTAGTCTCGTATTCCTGCAATATTTGTCGTTGTCACTGTCTTATTTCTTATGTACATGTTTTTATTGTGCGCCATTCTTTTTATATCTTATGTTTGATGGCCGAAATTGCGACAAATGCTTTGTACCTTCAATTTATGCTTTGACGTTTACTTATTTAATCTTTTGTCTCTTTTTGTTTGCCACAAGGTTCAATTGTGCCAATCTTTGTATTATCCCCTATGTAACCCGAAAGGGCCTTTAGAGGTTAAAATAAATAGAACAGTACAACGCACCAAAGTGCCATTCTCTGCGCACACACAGCCATCATCCATTCAGGGCATGACGAGAAGTCCTTATTTAAAGAAAATTTAAGGGAGGCAGACGGAGAAGAGGCGAGCTTCAAGAGAAAATAGCTGGGGAAGCTACGGGGCAAAGCTACGGTGCATGACGTCATGCCCCCTCCTAGTATTTTAACGTCCTTCTTCTGCGCCGCCAGCCACCATGAGCGAAGAGAGCGAGACTCACGGAGAATCTCGCAGGCGCTCGTTACCATCGGGAGAGCGCGAGATCTTGTGTGCTGTCACGCGACTGCGGCGGCGGAAAAATGTAGGCTTGGTGTGTATTTTCCAAAGCGGGAAGGCGGAAAACTGCACGCAACGTTACGCGTGTTTTTTTTTTGTTTTGTTTTGTTAGTGGGGTTGTGTTTTTACTCTGCAACGGAGTATGGGAGAAATCGTGATGAGTTACATACTTTTCCTCGAAGGTAACTTAACCCTCAGCTTGCTCTGGTGTAGCTTGAGGCGTATGTTACTCTGAAGATCCAACATTTGAGATACGAAACTTTTATTCGATTAAAATGAGAAAATTCCACAGCAATTTGGAATCTCCGCCGAAAATACCGGATCATTTAACCTGAGATTGTCCAAAAGCCGACAGTTCGTCACAAGCAATTAAATTACCAATATTCCGGCAGGCAAGCGACTTTGCCATACAATTTAAACTATATTTATTTTTACTGGAAAAACATAATAATTTAGCGTGCTTTTGCTTACTTCATAAATGCGCCATTTTATTGTACGAATGTTCAACGTGTGCCCCCTAGAGCACTGCACGGGCCCGGGCCAGCCCGAAGGCCCGAGCCCGGCCCGTCGTGCGGGCCGGGCTCGGGCCGGGTAGCACTCATTTTCTCAAGCGCGGGCCGGGCCTAGAAATTCAATATTCTGTCTAGCTCGGGCCGGGCCCCGGCCGTGACTCCACCGGGCCGGGTCGGGCTAGGCCTAGAAATTCCGTCCCGTGCAGTGCTCTAGTTGTCAGTGTCCCCCTCCCCCAAAAAAAAGAAACAAATAACATATTTTCTTAATTATTTTTATTGAAAAAAAATTTGCGCGCTGCCGAACCTTTTTTACGCCCAAATGTAGCGCTAGCGCTTCCAACCAGACCCCAAATAATAGGGAGTTTTCGTAGATCGTTTTCGCCGTCCCGCAACGCTCTCCGCAACCCGCTACGATACCCGGAACTCTACAGTCAAGGCCATCGGCGCGCAGGCGCAGTAGTGGCTTCTTCGTTGCGGAGGGCTTGGCGGAAGGGGAAACGCGGTCTACGAAAACTCCCTATTCAAGATCTAACCGTTATCGTAGAAAAGATCCGCGCCATCGCAGGGGAAGTTCAACGGGACAGCAAAAAATTTACAATCAAGTGTCTGCCAAGTCACCAGGGTGCCCACAGCAACGAGCTGGCCCACGACGCAGCACGGGGAGCTCTATATCATATTCCCGAATACTGCGCAGAAGTGGGCGGCTTGAGTGGACACGGAACGGCGTGAAGTGCTTCGGCTTCTGAATCCGGACGGGGAGGACCCGGTCTCGGCTGGCTACAGATGGTGGGCGGCCGTTCAACTTCTGAGGATACGAACCGGCGTCCCAGCCAAACTAACGCTCTTTGAAAGAAGATCGAAAAGGGTCGCTGTACTCGGTGTGCTTAAAAATGGCTTAAGCCTGGAGGCTTCAACTGCCAACCTCCGGCACCCTCTTTTGTAGCTGCTTGAGTGAAGCCTCAGCTCACTCAAGGCCTCACTCAAAGCAAAGCTTCGTTCGGGCCTCCCGGTCGTCAAAGCTGGAACAGCCCATGTACCCTTCCATGGCCTCTTTCGGTGCTTCTTGCCTGGCTGACCTGCCCAGCCGGTCTCTGGCGCACCTAGAGGTAGTAACAGGCGCCCGACAACAGGCCCTGCACGTCATATACGAGACGGCACTGCTTACACCTTCCACAGTGCTTAGGAGACTTCGTAGCGGTTGTAAGGTGAAAGGAATTGCAACGTCAAGGGTCCTATGGAGTTAAAACATGTAACTCCATAGGACCCTGGCCGTTGCAATTCCTCTTCACCTTCTGATCTCCGCCTAATCCTTGGCTTCAGCAAAAAAGAAAAAAAAAGTGTTCGCTGTTTTGACATTGTGAATGTTTAGCCGCTCGTCCGTCCGGCCTGTGATTCGTCTTGAGTCATACCTACCGTCCCCTACATTTATTGTTTCCACTTTCAACTTTCAACTTTATCGTTTCCTTCCAGTGGAGAGGGGAGGAAGAAAACAAAAGCAGACTGCTGTCGCTTGACTAAGTTTCTCCTCCCCACCCGCAGCAGAGAAAAAGATATTATACACAGCAATGGAATTTGAAAGAACACTCACTCAGAAATTGGAAGCGCACTGACTAACATGACAAGAAAACCCTGACACAGAGCAATCACCTCGGTAGCAGTCTGGCGAACGTAACATATGTTGCGGCTCACCTGCTATGAAATATGCATTCCGAAAGTATTGGAATTACGTTCGACGAGGTAGCAGCAGTGCGCATCAGACAAGCATGCTCTTCATCGTATGGCGAGGTTGCAGCCCCTGGCGGTGATTATCTGAAGCAGGCGCGACGGCGCCAGCGGATGGGGAAGCCAGAAATTGGGCAGGTATTGTCTGTATAAAGGAGGCTATGGTATAGCTCACGAATGCGCGTTCATTATTTTATACCCGTTTTCACTTCAAGAACCATAGTAAAAATTGTCCGGCACCTCGCGGAGCATTACTAATTTCCCCTTTATGTGGATAATGAAGATGTATGTAGGTGAATTTTTAGATTAGATATACGTTATCTTATCAGGCCGTACACGTTCCAAACGCCAAAATCATCGTTTTTTTCCTCCGACAACCAAATCTCGTAAGAACTACTTCGCGCCGCGTATGAACAATGGTGAGCAAGTGTTATAAAATGAGTCTTTGGCGCATCCGAACGCAAAGAGCCAATCAAAAGGCACCAGAAAGAACGCATGGAAAATTCGCGATGATGAGGCAGCCAAGCTCGGGGCGTCATTGGCTGAGGTCGGGAGTAAACAAAACCATAGCCTCCTCTATACTCACAAAACCTGGCAATTCGACGATGGAGAAATAGAGTGCCCGGTCGCAGATTGGGATCGCGAGGATCTGGTAGCACAGAGCATCAAAGAGCCATTTCTCGGGGAACCTCGACGTCAGCGCACAGCTTTTGCAGTGGCGAGGACCCGAAACACACTTGTTTGCTCGCGAGAGTGTGCTTCGGCGTCTCGCCTCAGCGGGGCGCCAGTCACTTGGCTCTCCTCTCATCCGTTGTCCGCCGCTCCACCTTCTCCATTTCGGCGGCCGCTTCTCGTGGTGGTCTGCCAGGCTTTGTCAGTATATAGGAGGCTATGTCAAAACGCACGTTGTGCTCAAGGAGCACACGAACTAGCAGGGCGTATTGTGGAAATTTACTCACGGGAGTGCGTACTTTGTTTGGTTTTTTGTTGTTCGTTTTATTTTACTGTGTAACCTTTTCTTCTTTCACGTCTCTTCAAATAATGCAACTCCTCACATAATTTCGCCCCAAATAGGTTCAGAATTAAATTAAATGAAAGGAACGCAGTTGCTTGACTAAGTGGTACGCCCGATGCCAGCCCCTCATAAAACCGAGATAGAAGCCCATCCAAGTTTTCTGAGCTCTCTACAGTTTTTTACAAGCGTTCACAACGGTTGTTTATTCACTGCATTCGGCAGGAGTTGGTACCACGAGGGCGCCACAGTATTTTGTGTCCCAGTAGATTTCCGGTAGTGCGTTTATTTGTTCTTCAGCAACTCACGTTTAACCGGGTAAGAAGAATTTCCATCGGAGAAGTACCTGTAATATGTATGTAATAACCTGCGCGCATTGTGGAACATAGTACAAATAACAAAAGGATTTTAGACGAAATGAAAGGAAGAGGAAAACCGGAAGTGCGCAGGAGTCCACCGTTAGCGGGCGGCAGCCAGCTTGTTTGCAAACAAATATCGGTGAATAGGTATCTACTTGGCCTCAACAGTGTTTGTTTCCCTCCGTATCAGTTTCGTTTCAAAAATCGTATTTACGTTGCTTGTAAAATGTTCATTCTCAACTTATACCCTGGATGCAAAACCTTTCGCGTAAACAGAGCCTAAAAATATTCATAAAAACATTTGCGATAACGGCTCTGAACCTGGCGAGTCATATCT
Source organism: Ixodes ricinus (assembly GCA_037355805.1). Classification (NCBI taxonomy): domain Eukaryota; kingdom Metazoa; phylum Arthropoda; class Arachnida; order Ixodida; family Ixodidae; genus Ixodes; species Ixodes ricinus. The sequence goes on from JAZHYW010038522.1 coordinate 18,892, forward strand.
TTGCTTTTATCCTGTTTAACATTTTTCTACTTATTGACTCATTGATAAGTGCACCATTAGGGAGGCGTTAAGCTGTTGGTGGGTCACCGAAAATAAGAATAAATAAATAAATAAATAAATATCAACTTTATTGCAATATCGTTTCCTGCAATATACGGATCCGTTTTTTCTTCAACATAATTCTTCGCAACGCACACTGTGTTGTGAAACCGCGTTGCACTTGTTCCCTAGAAATTTTATACGCTACAGAAAAACAGCGTTTGTGAAGCGTGAGCGTTTTGCATATAGATGGATTTTGACCGGAAAACTAAATTCCACGTGCACACAGAATAATTATTGTTACTTTGTTGACAGGAAAGAAGTCGGTGTTCCCTAAGCTCCTTCAACCGCATACGTTTCGTATGCTGTTTTTGTTCAAAATGTTTTGTTTCACCGATCCCATAGCAAAAATTCATGGGTCTACGCGGATAGTCATTCAATCGCAGAAATTTGACTGGTTTAGTGTAATCACTTTCATGAGTCTAGTTTAATTGTGATTAACAACTTCGGGCTGTCTGGATTTATTATAACTACCTACTTAAGACTTGCAACAATTATAACTGACTTCGCAAAAATCTTAATGATATAGATAGCCATTGAAACAACTCACCTTTGTTGTACTTCCATGCGTCTTTTCATTGAAATAATTTTAATGTAACCTAATAACAGCTAGAGTTGTTTTATTGAGCTGTACCACGCATAGTATTGCCCCCTCCCCTTTTTGTGTGACGCCTAAACTGGGTATGTACGTTCAATATAAATCAAATAAATAAAGGGTGCTAATAAACTTGGTGAAACAAAGATGAACAACGTCATCGCGAATGTAGGTCATGCGCGCTGTATAACGCATCCTTGCACAATGGAGCAAGAAACAAGCAACGAAGGTTATTCACCCGCGGTGTAATAAACCCTGACAAAAGACAGCAAGAAACGGCCTAGTGTGGTGGAAGTAATTACGAGGTAAATGTGTTGCTTTATCGATGGATGATCAATTATCCTTTTTCCACAGTCGTAAATGCAATTAACTGCGTTGAGAGCTAGGTAACTGAACTTTTATCAAACTTCGAAACTAATTTACCGATGTAAGCCACTGTGCTCCGTTTACTTCTACGCTGACAGAGCTGTAACAGCTACACGCATCGCCGGACAACTCGACCGCCTCCTTTTCCTTACCCGACCCAACTCTCGACAACCGACCCAACTCTGGCACGCGGGTATCGGCCGGAGCGCGGTCACGTGAAGACAGATCCACGTATGACTGGTCCCAAAGCCTTTAGCTTCCACCGCACACTCAGCCTAGGAGTGAACAGAGTAAAGCTGCGCGACGTCGTTAATTAAATATTCGCACGGCAAGTTGTCCGCTACTACACAAACATTTCTTGCGTTACTTGACAGGTAGGTGTGTCGTGAATGCATGCAAAATAGTTAATAAACAGTTAGAAAAACGCCATTTTTGTTTGTTTGTTGTTGTGTGAGTTATTTGAGTCCGCCATCGCTTGGGGACGGTTATGATTAGACTTCGTCGTCTTCATTCAGCAAGTGCTAAAGACGCGCTCACTCAGCTCGGACCATGCCCCACGCACTTTTCCTGATCGAGCTAGTCACATGTTCGCCAAGCTCGCCGCTCATGAGCAACTTCTTACAGTCTTCTTTTAAATAATATGCAAATAGACAACAACGTAACACTGGCGAAGAGGTAAACACCTGGATGTTCAGCGAGGACGCCACAAGGTCGAATTCCGGACTACACTCCTGGTACGAGTTGGACGTCCTGGAAGCAACGGCTCATATTCTGCTTTGAGGCCAACGACGTAACAGAGCCATGAAAGAAAAGAGCGCTACTCTTCAGCCTATGTAAGAAGGAAGCCTACGGCAGGGTTCGTGATTTACTTCACCATGAAGCGCCACATGAAATCTTCTACGACAACGTCGTAGGAGACTTCAGTCTGGCCATCGGAACCACTGGAAGATGGTGATTTCACAAAGGGATCAGGAGCCTAACAAAACCATCCCCGAGTACATCGATGCACTGCGACCTCTTGCAAAATATTGCAACTTCGGCACAACAACGGTCATGACCGTGGCACCTGCCATGACAACCGCACAAGCACCGAGCGGTTATAATACCCAACAATCGGCAAGTGGCGCCGGGAGAACCTTGAGCAAGCATCGATGGTACAGTAGATGTACCATCGATGCACAAGCACCGCTTCATATGTTGCCTTCGAGGTGTTTACCTTCAGCAACGATTGCTCTCCGAAAGATCCGTTACTTTCCAGAAAGCGTTTGCTTTGGCTAAGGCAATATAATCAACAACAACCCATGAATCAAAAAATGAGCGACAATATCAGCAAGATTCATCAAAACTCCTTCAAACAACGCGATATTGGATTAACGGCAAAGCCAAAAAATCGGACCCAAAATCGTTGCTACAAGTGCATCAAATATAATCATCGACCAGAGGACTTTCGCTATAGCAAAAACACCTGCAATTACTGCAAAAAGATTGGCAATTTTGAGAAGTCTTGCTTCTTAAACAAGAAACAAGGACAAAGCATAAAGACTCATCAAGTGAGTGAGTCGAGCTATGACCATGATACAGAACTTCACACTCGCTACAAAAAGTACGAGGGATCACCCGTTCGACCACATTTTCAAATTACCCTCATCATCAGCGGTAAAACCTTGCAAACGGAAATCGACTCGGGAGCTGTGATCACGCTCGTCAGTGAAGTGACCTTTCACAGATTATGGTCTAAAGGAACAGCGGAACTGCAATCTGAAGAGAAGCAACTCTATACCTGGTCAGAACAAAGGCTGGAAGTTCTCGGAAAAAATTCAAGTAAACGTCCTGAAAACAACAGCTGCCAGAACGCTACCAGTCAAACTCACTCTGCGAGTCGTAAAAAGACAAGGAGCAAGTCTCCTCGGCAGGGACTGACTTGCACAATTGTACAATCCCTTCTCTGGAGTGAGCAGCTGTGACCTCCACCTACCTGCAGAATGTCTTAGATAAATACCAAGATGTCTTCACCGAACTGCAGAACGGTCATAAAGGGCCATCCATAACAATCCTAATGCAGCCGGACGCAACGACTGAGTTCCTGAAGTGCCGTCCAGTTCCATTCGCTATGCGGTATTTCGGGCTGAATGAGATGGAGCGCTTGGAAGAACAAGGAATAATACAACCTGTCCTATCTTCTGAGTGGGAAACTCCAGTAGCGGTAGTGAGGAAGAATGATGGATCGCTAAGACATTTCTGGGACTATCGCAGCACAGTCAACGCATCTGTCAAGCCAGGGAGCTAGCCACTACCGACGGTACCACAGCTCCTAACCACAATAAGTGGAGGAAAGTGCTTTCCAAAAATGTACTTAACACAATTTTACCATCAGTTGCGACTCGACGAAGCCACATCCGATGTATTGTGCGTTAATACGATCGAGATACTGTACCTCGTCAATCGTCTACCTTTCGGCGTATCAGTAGCCCGGCTATCTTTCAGATATTTATGGATATAAGCAGTTCTCCGATGTTTGAGTCAAGCAGACCTAAAGGTAAGGAAAAAAGGAGCCATTTCGATATGTCGGAGGTTGAGTTCTTCGGATACCGAATGGATGCTGCATGTATCCGTCCGACACAAGAGACAGTCAAGACGATTGTAGATGCGCCAGAGTCAAAAGACAAGTCGGAACAACAATCATTTCTTGGAATGATTGCCTTATACAATCGATTCCTCAGACATCGAGCAACTGTTGCTGAAAGCTTGCATCGCTACTTTAATGAGCTATGGACCAGCGGAAACCTTCCAAGCAGTTTTCGACACACCACAGTCTGCTTTATACCGAAACCGGGCAAGCCACTCATGTTGGAGAACTTGCGCCCGATTTCCCTCATATCTTGCGTGGGCAAGCTGCTGGAACGCATCATTCAAGTACGTCTTCAAGAGTACATAGAAAACAACCTGTTTACGCACCAGATGTTCGAATTTCGAAGACACTTGTCGACGCAGGACGTGTTTATACAGCTCAGAGAGGAAGAAGACAATAAGAAATGGACCGCCCTAGCAGCACTCGATCTGAAGAAAACCTTTGATCGCATATCACACGCGGCTATACTCATGCAAATCTTAGAGCTGGGACTAGGGAAGCGAACGTACAACTATGTTCGCCCGTTCCTATCAGACAGGACGGCAAACATTCAGCTAGAAGGAGACACGTCCGAAACCTTCCCAGTAAATGTTGGCAGCGGAACTTCTCAAGGAGCAGTAATATCTCCGCTCCTCTTCAACATCGCCATGCTGCCAATGTCGCGGAAACTTGAGCACGTCGCGGGGCTGCAGCACGCAATCTACGCTGACGACATCACGATTTGGACAGCGCACCACTCACCATACATGGGGAAAGTGATGAAAACCGGCGTAGAAATTGTCAAAGAAGAAGCTGCAAAGATGGGTCTGGAGCTTGCAACTGAAAAATCGGCACTTCTAGTCAAACCACCGTCGCAGAGAGCTCTAAGAGAAGAGATGGAATTCTACCTCAAGCAGAAAAAATCGACGTACCGAGAGCAGAAAAAGTTCGAATTCTCGGCATGGGAAGTGGGAGCAGAGCAGTCTCATCGCTGACATCAAGAGAAACGCCGACAACGTAGCGAGACTCGTGAGAAGAGTATCACGAAAAGAGCTACGGACTGAAGGAGAATGGAACATGCCGACTGGTCCAAGCTTTCGTCCTCAGCAGGATAATGTATGCGGCGCCGTACATGGACCTGACCGAGGCTTCGATCAAGCAAATCAACAGAATTGTGAGGAAAGCTTTCAAGATAGCACTGGACATACCAGTATCCACGTCTACAGAAGCGA